>CH002187.1:129739-139986 GCA_000149265.1 Ciona savignyi | reverse complement strand
TGTCTTCAATGTATTTCAACGTAGCGACGTGGTAGCCGTCGCGTTTCTGGCAGTTCGTCGTCTGAAATCGACGGTTCCCTACGCTATCCACCACCGAACGGCCGTCCGGGAAAAACTTGACGTTTTTTACGCGAAGTGTCGTTCCAATTTCGTGGTGTCTGCGCGGTAAGGAGATTGGTAATGGGGGAAATAAGTGTTTTTCTTATTTTAATTTTTTTTTAAATTTGACGAAAATTTTTTTTTTTTTTAAATTTTGGAAAAAATTGACGTTTTTTTTTTACAAGAAGCGTCATTCCAATTTAGTGGTGTCTGATTTTGGGAAAAATGAGTTTATTTTCTCTTATTTTTTAGCTTTTTTATTTTAGTATGGGGTAAAAATAATTTTTACTTTATTAAAAGGGATTTGTTTTATAGAAATGATTTTAAAAGAGAGCCAATTTGAAAAGGAAAAAAAAACGAAAAAAAGGAAATAAAACATACGAATCTAAACATAAGCAACAAAATTAAAAAATCAAATTTTTCAAAAATTTATTGGTCAACACTAAAAAAAAATTACAAACATTCATTGGTCAACACTGAAAATTTTTTTTACAAAAATTTATTGGTCAACACTGAAAGAAAACTTACGGTTTGTCCGGCGATCGCATGCACATGCCGAATTCCCGGTCATTATGGTCGAGACAACGACGCAGCATCAGCATATAGCGCGGCTCGAATATATGGAGCGGGCATGGGACGGACGGGAAGGCGATTGTCGATACGAAAATCGGCTGGATTTTCCTGCGAAGTCGAGTTTTTTAGATTTTTTGTGGCAGATAAAAAATATTAGCATGTAAATACTCTACGTCTGTTAAAAACGTGTTAAAATATCCGATTTTAAAATTCATGTACGAATATTATGAGAATTTGTAAGTTTTTTGGTAGTGACTTTTTTTAAACGATTTTTTTGTATATTTTTAAAGAGAATAAAAAGTATATTTCCGGTAAAAAGTGTTTTTAAGGGGTAAAAATCTAGTATACCCATTTTTTTTAAATGAATCTAAAATGTTCTTTAAAAAATATTAAAAAAAAGGAATTTTTCATTAGGATAAAGTTATTTTTAAATTAATTAATGTTTTTAAATCTCGGAATCGTTACGAAAAAAGTGCTTTTAGACGTAGTGGACGTGACGTAATAGACGTGACGTAGTCGCCTTGACGTATGCGCCATGACGTAGTCGCCGTGACGTAAAATCGAATCTAGACGAAAACATTGCAAAATGTGTCTTACGTCAGCTCTTCGATTTCCTGTTCGTTTTGTTTCTGTCGTTCGGCGTATTCCTCGGGCAGGTATTGCCGGATAATAGCCTTTGTAACGTAGTCGCACGGCGAGTGTAGCGCCTCCAGTGACTTGGTTTGTTGAGCGGAGGTCTTGCATAGCGGACACTGGGCCTTGTGGTCTAAGCATCTGTTGGAATTGGTGGGTTATTTCGGGGTTTTTATACGGAATCAACCGACACAAGTTTTAACCTATGAGACTGAAAGTGCTGACGTGTGTGTGTTGACTTGAAAAATTTGACTTGAAAATGTAGACTTGAAAGTGTTGACTTAAATGTGTTGACTTGAAAGTGTTGACTTAAAAGTGTTTTTGACTTAAAATTGTTGATTTGAAAATGTTGACTTAAAATTGTTGATTTGAAAATGTTGACTTAAAATTGTTGATTTGAAAATGTTGACTTAAAAGTGTTGATTTACAAGTGTTGATTTGAAAATTTGACTTAAAAATGTTGATTTGAAAGTGTTGACTCGAAAGTGTTAAGAGCCTTCTTTAACCAAATCATAAAACACGACCAATAACTGTGTCAAAAGTCAAAGTTACGTAACAGTCGAAGCTGCGGCCTCTATGATTAGAAGCGCGTTACGTAAGACTTACCTCTCGATGCAGACCTGGCAGAAAATATGCCCGCAGGGCGTGCACACTGGGTCGCAGAGCAGGCGCATACACAAACTGCATTCAAGATCGCTGTCGTCTAGTGTTTCACCGTCCTGTAGTCGAGCTTTCGGACCGATTTTCAAGCCCAAAGCGTCCACAACTGAAAAAAATAGTTTTATTTAGAAGGGTAGTGTTTGAACCTATGATCGTCATTAAGACTTTTGGTTATATGAATCGGTTGCGTTAACCATTCAGTCATCACTTTTATACAATTGTTTCGGGTATAGTTTTATCCTGATTAAGCGCGCCACACGCGGTCTCGCGCTGCGTTTTAACCTGTACAAGCGCGCCGCAGTCGACCTGTTTAAAGCTACCGCGCGTTACATAATACGCGAATGTTTCGCGCCACGCGTAAGACGCGTTACGCAAAACGCGAAAATGTCGCGCGTTACATAATACGCGATTATGTTCCACGCCACGCGCATACGCGTTACGTAAGACGCAAAGCTGCTGCGCGTTACATAATACGCGATTATGTTCCACGTCATGCGCATACGCGTTACGTAAGACGCGAAGATGTCGCGCGTTACATAATAAGCGAAGTTATCAATACAAAAACAAAACTTACGTTCTTTATCCACGACATTACACCGCAGCATCAGCAAATCGTTTGTGGACGACTTGTCGATATTATTCAGAAGAATTTCGAGCGTTTTCTCGTACTTTTCCGACATGTCTTCCTTTTCTGAAAAATGGGACAAATTTTAATGATTTTTTTCAACTTTTACGTTTCCGAAGTCGTTTTAACTTTGCCACTGGCAAGCTCTCGATTATAAAAGAGCAAAATTCTGCAAAAAACGCCAGTTTTTGATAAAAATATAACGAAAGCTGTGTATAGTTGTAATCAAACGCGCGTTAACTAACAACATTTTGCGCAGAAAATTGAATTTACCTCATCCGTGTTTTAACCCATTCTAATTTTAAACCAAAATGAATTGGGATATTCTAAAGGAATACAATTTGTACAAGTTCTAAAAGAACTAAGATTAAACAAAAACACAGCTGATTCGTTTTAAATCACTGAAACCGCCTTTATAAGCGCGCCGGGGCAAAAACGACCGACTTCGTTTCGCTAATGGTGTTTACCTGGATTCTGTGGCACCCCTAAGTTTTTGAGCGCCCAGGCGTGCACCGACGGCGGGTAGACGCAGCGGTTCGTGAACGTCATTTCCGGTACGTCACCGACGGTGACGTCATCGTCGCTGGGGTGGGAGGACGAGGCGGCTTCGTCCTTCCGGGGCACTGAAGAAGGATTGGGGTGAGTGGTTTGCCCCTTGTTGTCTGCACAATGTCAAAGCAGCTTGTAAGTGAAAGGGAAAAATATATATGAAGGGCCCTGTGATCTATATAAAAAGGATCTGTTTGCTAAATAAAAAGGACCGGTTTGCTAAATAAAAAAAGGGCCCGTTATCTATATAAAAAGGATCTGTTTGCTAAATAAAAAGGGCCGGTTTGCTAAATAAAAAAGGGCCCGTTATCTATATAAAAAGGATCCGTTTGCTAAATAAAAAGGGCCGGTTTGCTAAATAAAAAAGGGCCCGTTATCTATATAAAAAGGGCCCGGTTATCTCTATAAAAAATGGCATGTTATCTATATAAAAAGTATCCGTTTGCCATATAGAAAAGGGCCCGTTATCTCTATAGAAAAGGTCCCCGCTACCTATATAAAAGGGCACATGATCTATATAAAAAGTTCCCTGTTAGCTATATAAAAAAGGTCCCTGTTATTGATATAAAAAGGGATAGCTTGTAACGTTTTAAATGAAGTGCAAAAAGTAGAGGAACTGTTTACTAAAATAAAGATTAGGACGTTAAATTTACTTTTAAACATGGGGTTGGAGTGAGGGTTAGTTCTGGGGTTAAACATTTTATTACATAAAAAACTAGCGTTTAGGGCATGGTTAAGAGTGTTAATTGGTTTTTGTGCACTAGATAAATGGGAACCAGTGTTTTCGAGAATATCTTAATGTAATAAAAAACAGTTATATAAATAGTTTACTTACCTTTTCTTTTGTATGGTATGTCGCTTTGAGATAAATTTTAGCATTCATTCTTTTCTTTTGTATGGTATGTCGCTTTGAGATAAATTTTAGCATTCATTTTTTAGAATTCAGATACAAATTTTAGCATTCATTTTTTAGCATTCAGATAAATTTTAGCATTCATTTTTTTAGCATTCAGATAAATTTTAGCATTTATTTTTTAGCATTCTTTTTTTAGCATTCAAAGAAATTTTCGCATTCATTTTTTTGCATTGAGATAAATTTTAGCATTCATTTTTTAGAATTCAGATACAAATTTTAGCATTCATTTTTTAGCATTCAGAGAAAGTTTAGTAGGACACCTCATGCCCGCAGATGTTTAAATGTGCTAATTTAGGTATATTTGCATAAGAACATATATTCTATTGTCATAATACGCGTCAGCATTTTTTTAAATTGGAGGGACGTCCGAGTCGTACACAACACGCTGCAATAGCTCCGGTAACCCGACGGTGATCTAACGATTGCCCATGTGTTAACCCGATTGGTTTTCCCATTCACGGGGACAAACATGAATATCCTATCCTATAACTAATTTTTGCATTTAAAACCTCTATGGCAGAAACGATTAAAATAGGCTAATTTTAAAGTACTAGTGCTTTCAGAATACTAGGTGCTTTAAACTCAAGTTCGGTTAGATTACCACATGCGTACGGTCAGGAGCCACTGTATAAAATCAAAAGTCATTTGTGGGTCTGCTTTTATTCAGTTTTCAAGATAGAAAACGACTGTAATGCCTTGTATAAAGCAAGGAATCAAAACAAAAAGGACTTCTTTCTACGTTTTTTTTAGAAGCAGTGATTTAGGGCTCTTTAAGGCCGCGTTTACATTCAACTGGCATAATGTTGATTGGTTCTGTAAGCTTTGGTGTACGTGTGTGTGTGCGGACCCGGTTTTATGGCCTGTGTAAGTGACAGCATTAAGAGCAGACGCATAACGCAATGCGCAAAACGCAACGCGGTCAGTTAAAACGACATAACGTTTAAACCTCTGTTCATCAAAAGAATAGCTTGGGGGAAAAAGGGCGGGAGTAGAAAGTGGCGCGGATAGACAGGTGGTGCGCTTTTGAAGAGTAAAATACGGACAGGTGGTTTGCATCGGACAGTTGGGTGCAATGGGCGCTCGCTCGCTAGTGGTGATTCGTGTTTTTAGCGTCTTTTTCTTAAAACTACGGAGCGGGTGACGTCATCTTCTCGCAGCGTGGCGTGCTTAGGTGGGGCAAGAGAGCAGCAGCGATAGGGGAGCGCGGCGATCACTTTGCGGTTTGCGTTTTCTTCCGCATGAGGCAGAGGAAAACCTTGTGCACAGTCAGAACACGCTCTTGGAGGTTGCCGTTGCCGACTATGTTCGCTTTGTAAGTGTCCTCTACCGGCAGTACGGCCAGCACCCACCATAGCCAGTTTGGACCGTTCGCAGTCTGTGGATAAGGTTTGTTGTTATATTGGATACGACACTTTAAGCGTGAAAAAATAAAAGAGACGTTACCACAAGGGCATGTGTCAGATTACCTCGCGAATACATTACAATCACAAAAATGCAAAAGGGCAAAGGTTCAATCATGTTTATCCCCGTTAATGGGAAAATGCAAGTGGGTTAACACACGGCCAATCGTCATATCACCTCGCGCCCATCGTCGGGTTACCGAAGCTATTTCAGTGAGTTGTGTATGATTGAGACATTTCTTTAGTTTTAGAACAACCCTGGGTCCAGGCGACATAAATCCAGTTTGTTAGTTTAACACCAGACAACGTTTTAATGATATAAAATGTCACCGCTTTAAAATGGGGAAACAATTCCGGCTGGTTGGTCTAGTGGTTAAGTGCAATAGCTCCGGTAACGACGGTGTGCGCGAGGTAATTTGACGATTGCCGGTGTGTTAACCCCCCTTGGGTTTTCCATTCACAGGGATAAACATGAATATCCTATCCTAACAAAATGTAGGTCGGCCAAGATTCGAACCCACGACCGTCGGTAGAAAAGACTGTTTTTACATTAAATTGCTATGTTGACATTTAGAAATTTGCCAAAAATAGTTTTGCATTAGAGAAATTATATTAAAGTGTGAAATTTGCAAACATAGTTTTGTACGGCGTTACCAAACACACTTACGTTGAAACAGTATTCTTTTTCTGGAAGGTTTCCAAAATGCAAAGTTATTTTCTCTTTCAGTGGAGCGGCGACTGACGCGAACCATTCCTCTGCTTCGCTATATACCTTGGGATGAGCACAAATATTAATTTCGAGACAAATTTATATTCAAGATAAGAGTTAAACCGTTTTTTTTTTGGGGGGGGGGGTCAGTTAAAATTTTTTTTTATTAAACCGTTAGAAATTCTCGTCGATTTTTCTGCTTATTTAAATTGATTTTTTTAAGAATTAAACCATTTTTTGGGGGGGGAGGGGTCAGTTAAAAAATCCTAGTTAAAAAGTATTTTTTTGCAGTGAATTAAACTCGCAAATTAACGATTTATTGTAAAATCCGTCCAAAATTATCAAAATATTAATTGCCAAAAATACAAAAAAACGTTATTTTGTAATACTAAAAATGAACTAGACGACATTTACGTAAGTATTTTCATGATTTCAGACATATTTTCGTTGATTTCGTAAGTATTTTCACAGAAAAAAAGCAAAATTTCTTCAAATTTCTAACCTTGTCAATTATTCTTTTCATATTGGCAACTTGTGACTCCGCAATTTTCTTGTCTTCAATGTATTTCAACGTAGCGACGTGGTAGCCGTCTCGTTTCTGGCAGTTCGTCGTCTGAAATCGACGGTTCCCTACGCTATCCACCACCGAACGACCGTCCGGGAAAAACTTGACGTTTTTTACGCGAAGTGTCGTTCCAATTTCGTGGTGTCTGCGCGGTAAGGAGATTGGTATTAGTAAAACAAGTGTTTTTTTTTATTTAAATTTAATTATTTTTTAAATTTGGAAAAAATTGGCCCTTTTTAAGCGAAGGGTCGTTCTAAAATCGTGGTGTCTAAGAGATAGTGAAGTTGGTATTGGTATATTTTTTTTATAGAAATGATTTTAAAATAGAGCCAATTTAAAAAAAAAAACGAGGCAAAAACCGGGAAATAAGAACAACTCAACGAAAAATGAAGAAAAAAACGAATATTTAAGAAATAAAATAGAAAAAAAAGAAAAAAAAGGAAATAAAACATAAGGATCCAAACAAAAGCAACAAAATTGGAGGTGCAAATTTTACAAAAATTAATTGGTCAACACTGACATTTTTTTACAAAAATTATTGGTCAACACTAAACATTTTTTTACAAAATTCATTGGTCAACACTAAAACAATTTTTACAAAAATGCATTGGTCAACACTAAAAAAAATTTACAAACATTCATCGGTCAACACTGAAATGAAAGAAAACTTACGGTTTGTCCGGCGATCGCATGCACATGCCGAATTCGCGGTCATTATGGTCGAGACAACGACGCAGCATGAGCATATAGCGCGGCTCAAATATATGAAGCGGGCATGGGACGGATGGAAAGGCGATTGTCGATACGAAAATCGGCTGGATTTTCCTGCGAAGTCGAGTTTTTTTAGATATTTTGTGGCAGTTAAAAAAAATTAGCATGAAAATACTCTACGTCTGTTAATAACGTGTTAAGATATCCGATTTTAAAATTCATGTACGAATATTATGAGAAATTATTTTTTTTGGTAATGACACTCTTTTTAAACGTTTTTTTGTAGATTTTTAATGAGAATATAAGTATATTTCCGTTGAAAGGTGTTTTAAATGGTAAAAATCTGGTATACCTATTTTTTTTAAATTAATCTGAAATTTTCCTCGAAAAATATCAAAAAAAGTAATTTTTAATTAAGATAAAAAGCTATTTTAAAGTAAAGAAGTGTTTTTAAAATCTCGGAATCGTTACGAAAAAATTGCTTTTAGACGTAGTGGACGTGACGCAATAGACGTGACGTAGTCGACGTGACGTAGTCACCGTGACGTAGTCGCCGTGACGTCAACTCGAATCTAGACGATAACATTCCAAAAAATATGTCTTACGTCAGCTCTTCGATTTCCTGTTCATTCTGCTTTTGTCGTTCGGCGTATTCCTCGGGCAGGTATTGCCGGATAATAGCCTTTGTTACGTAGTCGCACGGCGAGTGTAGCGCCTCCAGTGACTTGGTTTGTTGAGCGGAGGTCTTGCATAGCGGACACTGGGCCTTGTGGTCTAAGCATCTGTTGGAATTGGTGGGTTATTTCGGGGTTTTTATACGGAACCACACAAGTTTCAATCTATGAGACTGAAAGTGTTGAGGTGTGTGTTGACTTTAAAAATTTGACTTGAAAATGTTGATTTAAAAGTGTAACATTGAAAGTGTTAACTTGAAAGTGTTGATTTGAAAGTGTTGACTCGAAAGTGTTATTAATAGCCTTTTCTAACCAAATCATAAAATATCACCCAAAAACTGTGTCAACGCGAAAAACCGCAAATAAAAAAAAAGTCAAAGTTACGTAACCGTCGAAGCTGCGGCCTCTATGATTAGAAGCTCGTTACGTAAGACTTACCTCTCGATGCAGACCTGGCAGAAAATATGCCCGCAGGGCGTGCACACTGGGTCGCAGAGCAGGCGCATACACAAACTGCATTCAAGATCGCTGTCGTCTAGTGTTTCACCGTCTTGTAGTCGAGCCTTCGGACCGATTTTCAAGCCCAAAGCGTCCACAACTGAAAATTTTTTATTTTAAGGGTAGGTTTTGAACTTAGGTTGTCATTAAGACTTTTTGTTAAATGAATAGGTTGCGTTAACAATTCAGTCATCACTTTCATACAATTGTTTCGGGTATAGTTTTATCCTGAATAAGCGCGCCACACGCGGTCTCGCGCTGCGTTTCAACAAGCGCGCCGCAGTCGACCTGTTTAAAGCGCGTTACATAATACGCGAATGTTTCACGCCACGCGCAAGACGCGTTACGCAACGCTGTTGCGCGTTACATAATACGCGATTATGTTCCACGCCACGCGCATACGCGTTACGTAAGACGCGAAGATGTCGCGCGTTACATAATAAGCGAAGTTATCAATACAAAAACAAAACTTACGTTCTTTATCAACGACATTACACCGCAGCATCAGCAAATCGTTTGTGGACGACTTGTCGATATTATTCAGAAGAATTTCGAGCGTTTTCTCGTACTTTTCCGACATGTCTTCCTTTTCTGAAAAATGGGACAAATTTTAATGATTTTTTTCAACTTTTACGTTTCCGAAGTCGTTTTAACTTTGCCACTGGCAAGCTCTCGATTATAAAAGAGCAAAATTCTGCAAAAAACGCCAGTTTTTGATAAAAATATAACGAAAGCTGTGTACAGTTGTAATCAAACGCGCGTTAACTAACAACATTTTGCGCAGAAAATTGAATTTACCTCATCCGTGTTTTAACCCATTCTAATTTTAAACCAAAATGAATTGGGATATTCTAAAGGAATACAATTTGTACAAGTTCTAAAAGAACTAAGATTAAACAAAAACACAGCTGATTCGTTTTAAATCACTGAAACCGCCTTTATAAGCGCGCCGGGGCGAAAACGACCGAATTCGTTTCGCTAATGGTATTTACCTGGATTCTGTGGCACCCCTAAGTTTTTGAGCGCCCAGGCGTGCACCGACGGCGGGTAGACGCAGCGGTTCGTGAACGTCATTTCCGGTACGTCACCGACGGTGACGTCATCGTCGCTGTGGTGGGAGGACGAGGCGGCTTCGTCCTTCCGGGGCACTGAAGAAGGATTGGGGTGAGTGGTTTGCCCCTTGTTGTCTGCACAATGTCAAAGCAGCTTGTAAGTGAAAGTAAGTGAAAGGGAAAAAATATATATGAAGGGCCCTGTGATCTATATAAAAAGGATCTGTTTGCTAAATAAAAAGGGCCCGTTATCTATATAAAAAAGGGCCCTGTGATCTATATAAAAAGGATCTGTTTGCTAAATAAAAAGGGCCGGTTTGCTAAATAAAAAAGGGCCCGTTATCTATATAAAAAGGATCTGTTTGCTAAATAAAAAGGGCCGGTTTGCTAAATAAAAAAGGGCCCGTTATCTATATAAAAAGGGCCCGGTTATCTCTATAAAAAATGGCATGTTATCTATATAAAAAGTACCCGTTTGCCATATAGAAAAGGGCCCGTTATCTCTATAGAAAAGGTCCCCGCTACCTATATAAAAAGGGCACATGATCTATATAAAAAGTTCCCTGTTAGCTATATAAAAAAG
>CH002187.1:106279-122616 GCA_000149265.1 Ciona savignyi | reverse complement strand
CGGGCGACTTGTGAGCAGCAATAGCGGCGCACGTGGCATCTTTCAACGCTGACTCATATTGTTTAGAAAGAATTTCGCCTTTGCCCGATTTAAGTAGGCGCTGTGACTTTGCGGCACTGTGCAAAAAATGTGAGGTTATGCATTGAATGTGGTGTGCTGCCTACACATGAGGTTATGTGTTGAATGTGGTGTGATGCCTACACGTGAGGTTATGTGTTGAATGTGGGGTAATGCCTACACGTGAGGTTATGCATTGAATGTGGTGTGATGCCTACACGTGAGGTTATGTGTTGAATGTGGTGTGATACCTACACGTGAGGTTATGCATTGAATGTGGTGTGCTGCCTACACGTGAGGTTATGTGTTGAATGTGGTGTGCTGCCTACACGGGAGGTTATGCATTGAATGTGGTGTGCTGCCTACACGTGAGGTTATGTGTTGAATGTGGTGTGCTGCCTACACGTGAGGTTATGTGTTGAATGTGGTGTGATGCCTACACGGGAGGTTATGCATTGAATGTGGTGTGCTGCCTATACGTAAGGTTATGTGTTGAATGTGGTGTGCTGCCTACACGTGAGGTTATGCATTGAATGTGGTGTGCTGCCTACACGTAAGGTTATGTGTTGAATGTGGTGTGCTGCCTACACGTGAGGTTATGCATTGAATGTGGTGTGCTGTCTACACGTGAGGTTATGTGTTGAATGTGGGGTACTGTCTGCACAGAAGGCAATGTGTTGCACTGAATTTGACTTTATTAAAAGTTTTACCAAACTTATGAGTTGGTGCTGTAACACATGTAATTTAGTAACTGACAAAATAAACGTAATGGGGTAGAAAATACAAGTAAAGTTAACTGTAACGTGAAAAACTGAATTTAAACCCGCTATAATAAAACAATCAACGAAAAATATGCGCGCCAGACTGATTAAGTAATGTCAATTATAAAAGAAACGCTTAAAGACTAAACTACTTAAAATACCATTTCATGTGTTAAAAGGAATTAAATGAAAGGCTTCAGGCAAGGTTATGATGGATAGAACTACTTAGCTACTATTTTTTTACAAAGGGCTAGTTTTCGGAAATGGAAAACCCTGAAAAACTCTTTTGACTGGTATTTCGATCCTTTCAGCCCATGAAAAAGGCAGCAAAAATACCAACCTAGTTCAATGGCATCTGTAAGTTTCTTAATGCATTTCTCGTATTCACGATTTTGCAGAAGAGCAATGCCTTCACAGGTTAGAGCCCGTCCCTTCCATTCAACTTTGTGCCACGATTCAAAGACGGCAGTTAACACAACGTTATTGCTGTAAAAAAAACAAATATAAAATTTCATGATAAGTTTAAGTTATTTTGCACACCTTTTTTGTCTATAAGTTTTTGCTATTTTTTCATGCTTTTTATTGCTAAAAGCACAAATTTTAAACTTCGTGTCACAAGTTTTAGCCAATTTATGCTAGGAGATCAATTCAACACACTACTTACCCATAAGTAGTTCGTTGTTTCTCTGTGATGGTGACGTTGCAGACATTACAGACCGTCATCGGGCGATCGGGCGATTTCAAGCAAAGCTGGCAGAATGAATGGCCGCAGAGAAGGGTGACTGGCTTATACAGCAGCTCACGACAATGTGGACACATGAAATCGTCCACGGGAGCTTCTAAATCTGGAATTTTTAATCTCTCTCAATGTTATGCAATAAAAGACGGCAAAATGTATTTTCCTACATATTTTTTAAGGGGTAGATTAGTGCTAAATTTAACTAAAAAGAGGGAAGCAGAAAAACTGCACACTAAAATCAAGATTGGGAGAATTACAGTTACTTTAAAAGTGGGGGTTGGAGTTGGGATTAGTTCTAGCGTGGAGATTAGTGTTTGAGGCAGAGCTAAAATTAATTTCAAAAGTTTAGATGAGCAGTTTCTGTTTTCTCTTCTTTATGTGTTGCCCTACCTACCTTCAACATTGATCAAGTTTGAGTTGGTCAAGGACTCCTTTTCTTTACTGAGAAGACCTTGCATCTTGTCCTTTATTAAATCAATCAGAATATCAACTGTGACAGGCGAAAGGCAGTCTGTTTGAGACGACAGCGCTGAAAAATAGAGTTTTGTAAATTATACGCGGCATTTATTCTTGTGAATTAATTTGAACTTTGATTAGAATTTAAAGCTTATAAAAAACAGTTGCATTTAGTTTAGAATTATTTTATATCTTTTATTTAAGCTTAACAATTGGTATGTCTGTAGAATAAGCATGTGCAAACGCAAACTGTATACTCTTCAGAAAATCTACAGTTTTAAACTCGTAAAGCATTTAAATCAACAGTCTTAATTACTAACATTCAAATTAGTTGACCAAGTAAACTGTAGATAACATTGGTTGGCACGCTAAGTTGCTTTCATTATGATATTATTATTAAACTGGCACACTGCAAAAAATTGTCGACCAGCGCTCTATTTTTTAACTCTTTTCTTATGGTGGCGTTCTACCTAGTAGTCTTAATGTAAATAAAACATCTTTCTTAATAGGTAATGTGACTTAAACAAAAATTTCATAAAACTTGATCTAAAAAAAGGAAAAAGGCGCTTTCTATTAAAAAAATGGAAAAAAGATTAATGATAGTCTGACACTTATTGAGTAACATTAACCCAAAACTTAACACCAAAACTACAATATTCTACTATGGGTTTCCTCATTCAACTTTTCTTTTGTTTAGTAGGTCAACAATTTTAATACCATTTTCCATAACCTTGATATATATCCTTAAGCAAAACAAAAATGTGTGGGTTATATTTATTTTTTAATACTAACAATTCTACTTAGAAGTATTTTAAAATAAGATTTAAAATACTGTTACTATGTATAAAACACTGTAGTTTAGGTTTCAAACCAACCAAACGCAGACTATATTAACATTCAGTGAAATGCCACATTCAACATTTGCCTTTTTCCCTGTGGTTGACGTCTGTTTAGTAGCCTAGTGTGGGAGTCTTTTTGTTTAAAAAAATCAATAGATCTTCAGTCTGTAGGGGACAATGGCCAAAAAGTGATTTTTATTTTCAGTTGTGTAGTTTTTAAGTTATAACCGATTAAGGCAGCAAATTTGTATCCAAAAAATTGTAATTCATTTTTTGCCCTAGTAGAAAATAAAGGCAAATGAAACAAATCACAGCATAGGATTAAAAAAATGGGTTTTTCTGGTTTAAAATGTGTCAACAGTAGGTTTATCATGTACATTAATTTTTTTTTATATTAGTCACCGTTTTTGACAAAAATTGTCCGTAAAAATGAATCCTACGTTTAAGAATGTGTAGTGCACCTTAAATAAGCCATAAAATTTAAGTATCAGAATAAACCATCTGCAAAAACACTCCGAAATTATATATCGCACAAGAAGAGAAAATTGACGTAGTTTTCATGCCCACAGGCAATTGGTAAAGGGCACTGATTATTATGCGTTTTAACGGCCCTGTGCTAAAAAGAATTAGCAAAATAAAGAACAACGCAACACAATTATGAAGAAAAATATAATTTTGACATAACAAAGAAAAAAATTAGCAAACTTACTTTAACTGCGATGTGGTGAAGCGTTGTTCCAAATGCTGAAAACTTGGATTGGGATTGATACAAATCGAAAGCGAAATTAGCACCGAGCAGGGAGTTATTCTGGTAGGTTTTAATGCCGCCGCTGCGTAAAAAGGAGCGTATACTTGACTTTGAGCTTCGTGAGATCATGGAATCGCTACTACTGGTTGGTACGTCAGTTGACATTGTTTTAAATACTGGAAACGACCTTGCAACAAGCAGGATAATCACTTATTTTAGCTTTGTTCCTCTGTAACATAAATCAATCAATAATTAGGAAAAAACAGAAAACCATATTTTGTTGTCGTTTGTGTTTTTTTGTTGTCAACATGAATTTAAAAATTAAATAAATTAACTTTTCTATATATATAGGGAGATAAAATATCTTTTATATGAATAGAGCACAACAAATTTAACATTAACCTAAAACCAAATATTAAAATAAAAAAATATCAATTTTAATTTGCTCTGTGCAGCTTTAACATAAACACAATAAATAACTATGAAAAAAAAGGTTCCGTTTTTATGTATAAAAATCAATACAACGAATTTAACCAAATATAAAAACAAAAAAGTAATCAATATTTTTTTTATTGTTTTGCTGTAACATAAAACAATCAATATTTTGGAAAAACAGATAACATATATATATAGTACAACAAATTTGTAGTTGATTGAAATTCAAATATCAAAACATCAAATTTGATGTCTCCCTTCCCCTCAGAATAAAAGACAAAAAATCGAAAACAAGCTTTATGTTACATAAAATCAGGAATCTTCAAATACTAATCTTAATGACATTTAACTCTTACGACAGACATAGCACTAACTCTAACCAAACCACCAAACCTTAATTTTATTACGTGCTGTTTTTCACTTTTATAAGCAGCAAAATTAATTGTGTTATCTGTTTTTTTATGTTCAACATTTCTCACTATTCCTTTCTATAATACAATAAACGCATTGATTTGTTAAAAACTTTGCCTTAACCTTCACCTTTTAGCGTTTAAAGTTTCGCAGAACGGAACAAATAACATTCAATCTCGACCCAACTACAGGTAAAACTGACTTAAAGGCTTAGAAGAGAGCGCGAAATGTTTTCCCTTTTTCTTTTTCTCAATTCTCTCAAACGTTACATAACGAATTACGTAAGGATCGTCCCCGCTATTGGTTATGTAACTTGTTACATAAGCGGATACCAAGCATTAAATAATGTATAAAGAACGCAACTTTGTAAGAAAAAAAATAACACAAAGGTACCGTAACGACAAATAATAATAATTTAACGATATTGACTTATATTTAGGCATAGAAAAATATACTCGTCCTGTATTAATATGTTTAAATTTGTTAATTTATTATATATTACAAATTTTTGAAGTACTTTATACTAAGCGTAATATCACACAGACATAACTTAAAAAACCGTTACATAATGCATTTGATTGTGTTTTTGTAATTATTGTGATTTTAATTAGACCTACAGAGGCACAGTTAAACGATTTGCAATATTTAAATAGCAATGTCGCCATGGCTTATTGTAAATAACACCTGTAATACATTTTTAATAAAAGAAGTTTAAGCATACGACACATCAGTTCCTTTAGCCTTTCGCAAAATATGGCTCATCTTAAAATCCAAAAATAATAGTAAAACCTATTAATATATCTTCTATAAAATATTTATCTACGCCATTTCAAGCTAAATTAATAGTGCAGTTTAAAAAGTACGACTTTTTTTAATATAAATGCCATAGAACAAATTATATTTATTTTTTTAATAAAAAAATATGTTCTGAAATTAACTATTTTTTCTCAGTCTGATCAAACTAAATCAATACTGTTACCGGTACTGAAAGAAATAAAATTACAAATCAAACTTTTAAGGCTTAAACATAATGGTATCCTGGCAATACACAATCTATATGTCCCAATTAAACGCGAGTCGTAAGCTAAACATTTAATTTTAGGCGTTCTGAAAATACCTTTAAACTCAGGAAAACTTTTTTTCGCCCATACCGTTCTTGGTGCGTTTAAGTTCGCTCAGAGTACAAGTTGGCAAATTCTGTGTTTACATAACTTTTTGGCCCGCGGCTAAAACGCGGTTTGTGGCAGAGCGATGCTGTGTTATACCAGCGTTTTGTCGGTTAAGATTCGTGGAAAAATACATCGCGCTGAGCACGGCTTGGTCGTAAAATCTCTCGCACGCAAAGCTAACTATTCGTCGGAACACGCCATTAACAGAAACCAATACGCACTATGAAAACATGCAGGACATACGAAAATTGACGTCACGATTAAATGGTAGTCTATCTTTGTAATTGACCTAGTTATACATTACCAGTCTTAGTGCATGGGCATAAATCGCATATAAAGTGTTATAATTAAAACAATGTAAGATATAAATCGTATTTTTAGTTTAGTTTGTTCATTTTTTACCCAGTACATTTTAATTAAATGCTTACGTTATATATATCAGTTTGTACAGTCGTGTGGCCAAACGGTTAACGCACTTATACAGCGGAGTTTATATATGACGAGCACAACATGGGTTTAAAAAACTTAAAATTTTTGCTAATTTATTCTTTTCTGGAGGAATTTAAACACTTTATTCACGACGCATGCGCTATAAAATCCATGTAAAAATTATTATCACGAAAATAAAAAAATATACTTGAAACGGTTTTTAACCACTGATAGAGTTTCATTTTAGGTATTTTTTTCAACTTCAATCTTATAACGCTGGCTACCGCCTCGATACTGGGTATTTTATTTTATTAATTTTTTTATTAAGGCGTCTCATTAAACCGCCAGACTAACCGGTCGGACCGGTTAAAATATCGTTTTAACAATACTTAACGTTTTTTAGTTAATATATACATTGTTATGTTAATTACCGGTATAAACATTTTTTACTCGCCTTAGGTTAGAACCCATAATGGGCTCGATCCCAATTTTTTTTATATAGTTGGTAAATATGTTGATTGATTTAACCATTCCGGCCGGTTGGTTTAGCGGTTAAGTGCATCGCCTTTCAATCGAAAGGTTGCAGGGGCGAAACTGGTCTCTAGCACGTCGGTTATGTTCTTGGGCAAGATACTTTATGGACATTGCCTGAACCCAGCGGATTAATGGGTTCTACCAAATTGAAGGAACGTGTCTATCATATACAACACACTGCAATTGCTCCGGTAACCCGACGGTGGGCGCGAGGTGATTTGACCATTGCCCGTGGGGTAACCCCCCTTGATTTTCCCATTCACGGAGATAAACATAAATATTCTATCCTATCCTATTCGGCCACACGACCGTACAACCGGCACAAATTGCAATACTATTAATAAACCCAGTTTTCGGTTGAGTCTCTGATCTATTATCAGTGTGGAATTAAAGTAGCCTTTATCAATGAAAAAACAATTAGCTTGGTACTTCAGCGCCTTGCCTTTCAGTCAAACTGGTGTACATTCGAAACTGGTCGCTAGCGGTTTAAGACCTTGGGCAAGGCACCTAACGGATATAGACTGAACCCATTGGATTTAATAGGTTCTATTAAATTCATAAAACGTGTCAATCATACTTTACACACTGCAATAGCTCTGGTTATCCGACGGTGGGTAATCTTGCGGCTACTTGTGTGAGAACGCCCCCTTGCGTATTCGCAAAATAATCTGACGATTGACCGTATGATAATTCCCATTGCGTTTTTTCATTTACAGGGATAAACATTTCGAACGCTTGTGTACTTAATCGAAATATGTATCGGTGATAATCACCATTCGGCCACACAGCCGTTTGAAAGATCATAATAATATGACTTTTAAAGTTTCCAGTTCAATTATTATCTTCGGTCCTTCCAATCAACATAATAGACACTGCAATACGGCAGCAGAATCGGTCATTTTTTTACAACACGGGCAACCGTCAGATTACCTCGCAAATACGTAAGGAAGCGTTATCACACGGGCAATCGTTCATTTTACCTCGCGAATACGTAAGGGAGCGTTATCACACGGGGCCAATCGTCATTTTACCTCGTAAATACGTAAGGGGGTTACCACACGGGCAATCGGTCATTTTACCTCGCGATTACGTAAGCACGCGTTGTCATACTCATCAGATTACCTCGTATCCACAGTCGGGTTACCGTTGCCTTTGCAGTGTGTTTTATGATCGAGACGTTCTTTTTATTTAGTATTAGAACTCATTTATCCACGTTAATTAAGTAGTGTTCTTTTTGCTTCTTCGTTACATTAATAAAAAAATTGCAAGGATAAATTAAAAAGAAAGCAAAAGGAAAGTAAAAAATTACAGTAGTAAACCACGTCAGCTGCGTACATATGTTATTTAAACGAGTGTTTTGCTGAGTAACAATAATGGTGATTCCCCAATGTTTGTTTGTTTGGAAGCAGCATGTGCTAGGCTGCGCGCCGGTGTTCTCGTTTAGCTGTGAAGTTTTGTAATAGTGGAACATAGCTTTGTGAAATAAAGGTTTTGTTCCAAGCTTTAATTTTGATGCACACGTATCTGCAATATAGTTGAACCTATTAATGTCCGTTAACTGCCTTGCCCAAGGATATAACCGACTAGCTAGCGACAAGGTTCGAACCGACAATCCTTCGGTTGAAAGGCGACGCAAAAACCAACCAGACTAATCTTAGGATCATACGTACACGGGTGTTAAAACGGTATAATACAGTACACTTACGTTTATTACAGCTTGAATCCCTCTGTTACAAGGTACTGGCTACTTATACCTGCAGAACACAGTATTTTTTGTCCTTGTGTACTGTAATGTATAGATTTATTTCTTACGGCCTTAAACCTGTATATTTGTACACAAATCAACCTTACTAAGCACATCACATGTCTATCTGTGCCACATTACCAAAGTCCTTACCATATATACTGTAGCAAATTCGCGGTTTTGTCATTGTTTAATATGTACCGCATGTTGTTGTTATCACTGGTTCCATATGACTCTCCCTTACAAGGTTGTAAATCCGCATTAACATGACCGCAGACTTAAACGTTCCCAGAAATTCCATTTTCCTACGTACTACCATGCTGTCTTTTGTTTTTGAGTATGAATTAATAAAGTTTAGAATCATGGCTCCTGCAGCAAACACCTAAGAGAAGCCGAATTGTTTTAGGTCGTGCCCTCATTTATTGAATTAATCATCATATGCGTGTTTTGTCATGGTTGCACCATAGAATACTAACTTACAGAGTATTCTATGGTTGCACGTAACCAAGAAAAACTCAACCTTCCGTGACGGAGTTCGGATTTCTATTTGTGGAGTCACTGTTAGCCATCGTCAAGTTATATTTCGTGTCAGGCATAGGCACCAAGCTAAAACTATCACTAAACCACCAGGCCCGGTGCTAGGAACCGCGGGGCCCAAATAGAGCCCCTACTCTTCATAGCGGGGCCCCTACTCTTCATAGCAAAATTTATGGGTTTTATATATCAACCATATTCATTATGACGTAACAGGTATACACAGAAATATAAATTTGACTTAGTTACGATGCATAACAAATTTATTTTACGTTTCAGTAGTATTTTAAACCTCGTAATACAGAAAGACCCCCGCTAGCGCGGGGCCCCTTTAAGGTGCGGGGCCCAATTTGATCTAATCGGTCAAATCGGCCTAAAACCGGCCCTGTAAACCACTACCATACACATTTCCACACAAATCAACCTTGATAGACACACTATTTGTCCATCTGTGCCACATTTTCAAAGTCCTAACCATACAAATTTTCACACAAATTAACCTTGATAAACACACCATTTAAGTATCCAATCTATTTACAGAAGAACAGCCATAAATGCATAGTTGCCACATTTGCATGACTGAAGTAAATTTGAAAATCATATACATCAAAAATGTAAAATTATTTACGTTAATACACATTGACGAAACAAGAGCATGCGAAAAATATATATTTAACATCTAGAATCTAGATAGTACAATCTTACATCTAGAATGACGCATAAACATCTAGATTTAGAAAAAAATAATCTAAAATAGCAACTATGCATAAATGTCAAATAGTAAAATATCACCAGACAATACGTTTATTTTCGAAACAAAGGCGCTATTGTTGCGTATTAACAATTTTAAACAAGTTTAAAAACATTACTCATCAAATTTAAAAAAGGTGCAATTTCATATCTAATTAATTTTACACATAATTGGGAATTATGTTAAATTTAAGAAAATAATAGTTCGAATAATAAGTGATCCATAAATATGGATTACGGAGTAAAAAAGGAGAGTAGTGACGTTCGGGAAAAAAGAGAGGCGATGGAAAAAATGAAAACGCTGCGTCATGCTCTTGGCGTTTCAGGTTTGAATTTTGAATTTTTGTTTTATTAAGGTCAGTTTTAAACCTATAATAGGCTCGTTGTTAAGAACGTTTTTTTTGTATAAAATTTGGTAAACGTGTTAGGTTTATTAGGGGAAAACTAAAAGAAGGGAAAGAGGAAATGAGGGAAATTGCTCACAATAATAGATTTCGACCCCACGATGGACCCGTTACTAATACCGTTTGTTTATATCGAAGGTGAATATCAAACGGTCGCGTTAACCATTCGGCCACATGCCAGTAAATTAAACGTTTTGTTTACCAAGCTGAGTTTTGATCCCACGATGTACTCGTTACCAACAACATTTTTGTTATATTAGAATACGTTATATGAATCATTTAAGTAAACCCTTCTGACACATTTTTTACTGGGCTTAGTATCAAATCCAAAATAGTTTGTTGCTATTACCGTTTTTGTATGTAAGTCGGTATGTGTATCGGTCGCGGCAACCATTTGGTCGCACTACCGTACGCGGTAACCACCCGGCCGTAGTAATAAAACCAAACGAATCGTCAGACACATACGAAGAGTCGTTCCAGCGCCATCTAGCGGAAGAGCTAAGCGTGCCTCGGGCGGTGATTGGTAAAATGATGGAGATGGAAGAACTGAAAGCATTGAGAAAGCGGGCTGGCATACTAAACCAACTGGATCAATGCAAAGCACGAATTGTCAACGCTCTGGAAATGGCCGACGTTAAGGTTAGGATGTGCGATCCCAATAGCTTGGTGGATTAGTCGCCTTTCAGCCGAAGGGTTGTAGGTAGGAAACTGGTCGCTAGCTGGTCGGAGGTCTCCTTGGGAAAGGCAGTTAACGTACATTGAGAGAACCTAGTGGAATAATGGGTTCTAATAAATTAAATTAAAGGAAACATCTTAATCATACACAACGCATTGCAATAGCTTCGGTAACCCGACGGTGGGCGCGAGGTGATCTGACGATTGCCCGTATGTTAACCCCCCATGCATTTTCTCATTTACGGGAATAGACATGAATATCCTATCCTGCACTTTTGTTTATTTCTGATGGATGACACGCATGTGACGTTGTAGTACAGGTATATAACCCGGCCGACCCATCTATTTTTGCTCTCCGCAATTAAATATCAGACAAAAAACTAGTGGCTTAAATAGCTAGGCTGGTTATACAGAAAATGAGGGTACATCGTATGTTTTCCTTACCAGTGACGAAAACCACTATATAAAATTTTAAAATGAGTATATACACAGGTGTTTTATCTTACATGCGTTAGTAAAACCTTCTAAAAACGGTTGTGCAGCCGAATGGTTAACGCGACCAATTCATTTACCGCCCTATATACTAAAAAATGATTTAAGTAACAAACGCATTATGGGTTCGAAACTTAGCCCAGTAAAAATAAAGGTATCCTTCTGAAAATTTTCCCAACGTCCAAAATATAAGGAGGTAAATAATACGCGTCGGAACGTTTGCCGAAAGATGGTGGGCTTGAACCCTGCCGCTAGCTAGTTATGGTCAAGGCACTTAACACACTTACATGGACCCAATTAATTTACAGGTTTAACAAACTACATAACTAGCCCGGTATAACTGGTTCTAAAAAACGACTGGTTGAACAAACAATATAGGAACGTCAACAGCTTATGCAACACAGTAGCTCCAGCCGACAA
Source organism: Ciona savignyi (assembly GCA_000149265.1). NCBI lineage: Eukaryota > Metazoa > Chordata > Ascidiacea > Phlebobranchia > Cionidae > Ciona > Ciona savignyi. Next base: position 111,019 of record CH002187.1, on the reverse strand, counting down.
GAGTTATCTCACGATAAACGGGAAAATCCCCAAACTCGTCCTTTTCTTATAAGTTTTCGGATGATAGGATATTCATGTTTATCCCCGTTAATAGGAAAAAGCAATGGAATTTATCACTCAGACCATCGTCTGATTACCTCGCGCTCACCGTCGGGTTGCCGGAGTTATTACAGTGTGTTGTACATAATTTAGACATTTCTTTAATTTCGTAGAACCTATTATTCCACTAGGTTCAGGCAATGTCTGTACTTAGATTTCACCATAACTTGGAATACAAATCGCCCGTTTATCTTACCATACCACAGTCGTACGATATCCTTGTTTAAATCAATTAACCTAGATTTCCTTATTAGTTGGAATATAAATTGCCCACCAATCCTTCCATATTATAGTCAGACGATATCCTTGTATAAATCAATCAAATTAGATTTCCCTATTAGTTGGAATATAAATCGCCCACCAATCCTTCCATATTATAGTCGGACGATATCCTTGTATAAATTAATTAACCTAGACTTCCCTACTAGTTGAAATATAAATCGCCCACCAATCCTTCGATATTATAGTCGGACAATATCCTTGTATAAATTAATTAACCTAGATTTCCCGATTAGTTGGAATATAAATCGCCCACCAATCCTTCGATATTATAGTCGGACGATATCCTTGTATAAATCAATTAACCTAGATTTCCTATTAGTTGGAATATAATTTGCCTACCAATCCTTCCATATTATAGTCGGACGATATCCTTGTATAAATCAATCAACCTAGATTTCCCTATTAGTTGGAATATAAGTCGCCCACCAATCCTTCCATATTATAGTCGGATGATATTCTCGTATAAATAAACCAACCTAGATTTCCTATTAGTTGGAATATAAATCGCCCACCAATCTATCCATAGTCGGACGATATCCCGTGGGGACCCAACGATGACCACGCCCCGGAACCGAACCCAGGAGCACCTGTTGCTTTCACCGATCCAACACATGACAAAGACCAGGCCAAACTGACGAGGCGAGCAGAGCAATCTGTGATACTCTGCGCTATAAACCAGTACATCGCAGGCTGTTCAAGCAAGTAAGTTACACCGAGCTAAGTTTCGAACCCTTAATAGGCTCGTGCCTATGACAGTTTAGGAAGAATGCGTAAGAATTATAACGCGTAACCGTTAAAGAAACTACATACTCAGTGTATAAAATACAAATTGTGGTTAGGGACCCTGTAGCATGAATATATGGCATACAAAATGTGATTTACAAATGGTGGTGGTTAAACACGTGGTTGACACTCTCTAGTTCGTTAACAGTATTTCACCACTCGCCAGGTAACACACATTAACCCACCCATTCAAACAGTCAGGTTTTTTGCTGAGCTAGGATTCGAACATACTGATTAGCTCGCCACTAAGACCGTTTTTTTAAATACAAACGGTATATTTGTCCGACTGATTAGTCTGGTGGATTTGTGCGTCGCCTTTCAACCGAAGGGTTTCTATTTGGAAAATGGTCACTAGCTTGTCGGTTGTGTCCTTGGGAAAGGCACTTAACGAACATTGCCCTATCCCAGCACATTAAAGGGTTATACCAAATTTAAATAAAAGTTTGAATCATACACAAAACACTGCAATAGCTCCGGTAACCCGACGGTGAGGGCGAGGTGATCTGACGATTGCTTGTGTGATAATGCTTCTTGCATTTTCCTATTCACAGGGTTAAACTTAAACACCACCCTGTCCTATGCTGTGTATAATTATTCTAAATGTATAGATCGCTTAATCATTTGTCCACACAACATTACATTTTACCAGTTTTGTTGCGTATAAATGTATGATGACCCGGCTTTATAAATTGACCGGGCCTTGGCAAAGATTAGAGCACCATTTTAAATACAGAACTAAGTGCAGCGGATTTGATCATATTGCCATCATGGAAGTACTATTACAATTTCAGGAGCACATTTATGTAATCATTAGGGGGTTTTGTGCGTGGGAAACCCCCGTAATCAAATTCTGTGTTTTTGGTCAGTTGGACCGCTTGGATCGCATGGAGCGCTTGAATCGCTTGGATCGCTTGGAGCGCTTGGATCGCTTACTATACTATGTAATTACAAAAGCCATGATATTAATGTTAAGGTTGGCGTTGAGATTAGTGTTTGGGACAGGTTTAGAATTACTTTCCATAGCAATCTAAGCGATCCAAGCGCTACCGTAGTATTTAGACGCACCCAAGTTTATGGGTGATTTGGAAGGGTGCCTTTAATTACTACCAGATCGCTTGAATCAAGCGCTTGGAACTTTGACCCTAACCCTCAAAGCAATCCAAGCAATCCTAGTAATTGGATGTAACTGTTTTTTTGACAAGTTATGAATCTGACGTTGCGTTGATTTAATTTAATGGATTATAAAAAACTAAAATGTATAAATTATGGATTAGAAGCTTAAAACCAAATTACTGGCTTCCGTTGTTCCTTTCTGTATGTATCAGTGGGGGCTAGTTATGTGGTTTGTTAAACCTGTAAATTGTTTGCATGTGTGTTAAGAGTTAAGTGCCTTGACCATAACACGGCGACTAGCTAGCGGCAGTATTCTAACCAACCACATTTCGGAATACATTCTGACGCGTATTCTTTACCTCCTTATATTTTTGAGGGAGAAAATAAACATATCTTATTATTTGTACAAGAATTACCATAGGAAAAGCGAAAAAAGGGAAAAAAATTGCTTGCCGACTTAAACTATGGAAATAATTCTAACCCTGTCCCAAACATTAATATAAATCCAGAACTCTAACCGTAATTCTGTGATATTTATTTTGGTCTGCGGTCCCACCAATCTTTTTCACAATTTACCACTATTGAGCTAAAAAGGAACTAAAAGGAGTGAAAGAAGGAATGAGGGAAACTGCTAACTAAAATAAAGATTAAGGGGTTAAAGTTACATTTCAGCTGGAGTTAGTGTTAGTTTTGGGGTTGAGATTAGTGTTCGGTGCATGGTTAGAATAAGTTTTCATAAATTTATTGAGCTGCTAATCGGTCGGACCCTTTTTTGGCACACAGGCAATCGTCAAAATAATTTGCATCCTATTGGGTTACTACAGACATTGCAGTGCGTTGTGTATGATTGAATCGTTTCTTTTATTTAGTAGAACCCATCATTTAACTAGGTCAGGCAATTGTCCGTTAAGTGCTTAAGTACACAACCACTAGCTAGCGACCAGTTTCGTACCTGCAACCCTTGGGCTGAAATGCGACACACTAACCCACCAAGCTAATCGATTGGACTATCTTTGACAGAGCTGAAGACATGAATGAACTGGTGGAATGGATGTCGAATTTCGTGTTCGAAATATCTTGGGATGAAGTCGGCGTCCAACCAATTGAGGACAGAGAGGACGAAGAGGCCGACGCATACAGGTTGGTTGGTGCGCTGGTTAGGTTCCTCTAAATACTACAGGATCGCTTGGAGCGTTTGGATCACTTAGATCGCTATAGAAAGTAATTCTAAATCTGTCTCAAACACTAATCTCAACCCCAGAACTAACTTTAACCCTAACCCTAACATTAATATCATGGCTTTTGTAATTACGAAGTATAGTAAGCGATCCAAGCGCTTTAAGCGCACCATGCGATAAAAGCGGTACAAGCGATCTTGTAGTATTTAGAGGTACCGCGCTGGTTTGGTTTCGAAACTCGTTGATACCTTTTCAGAGCTCTGTTTGCTGGTTTGGTTTCGAAACTGATTGGTACCTATTAAGCTGTTTGCTGGTTTGGTTGGAAACTGGTTTGGTTTCGGAACTATTTGGTTGTTTGCTGATTTGGTGCGCTAGTTTGGTTTCCGAACTATTCAGCTGTTTGCTTGTTTGGTTGGAAACCTGTTGCTAGCTATTCGGTTGTGTCCTTAGGCAAAGCACTTAACAAACATTGCCCTAACCTTAGTGGATTAAATGGTTCTATTAAATTAAAGGACCTTGTTAATCATAGACAACACACTAAAATACCTCCAGTAACACGACGGTGGTTGCGAGGTAATCAGACGATTGCTGTGTGTTAACCCCCTTGATTTTTGTATATGCTGGGATAAACATGATTATCCTATCCCCAGGGCTATGGTGTTGTCACTCCAGAGGGCATGGAAATGTGTTCGTAAAATGGAACAATTCATTCAACTTATGGTGTCCGATGACACATTTGACGTTTTGTCCGGGAAATTCCCACCACACGTGGCAGCGATGAGACAGAGAAAAAACATTCCATCCAGAAAGCTTTGGTGCAGGTAAACTACTTCTATTAAAAGTAAATGGCATATTTTATCATATTTTATATGGCATATTTTATAAATTTTTTTAGAGTAAATTGCAACATTAATGTCCTGCACAAAAAACAACTTTTAACATGACCTTTTATATACAAAATTTTGAAATCAAGAAAGCTTTGGTGCAGGTAAACTACTTTTTTATGGCGTATTTTATCGATTTTTAAGAGTAAACTGCAACAATAATGTCCTGCACACAAAAAAACAACTTTTAACATGACCTTTTATATACAAAATTTTGAAATCAAGAAAGCTTTGGTGCAGGTAAACTACTTCTTTATGGCGTATTTTATAGATTTTTTAGAGTAAATTGCAACATTAATGTCCTGCACAAAAAACAACTTTTAACACTAGAGAGTGTCAACCACGTGTTTAACCACCACTATTTGTAAAACACATGTTGTATGCCATATATTTATGGAACT
>CH002187.1:71242-87608 GCA_000149265.1 Ciona savignyi | reverse complement strand
TCCAGTGAAACTCAAAACCGCTGTAGACCAGGAGAAAACAAATCTGTAAGTTTGATCTTGTCAACACTGGCGAGTAGTGCGATTGCTTTAAAGATAACCTGGTTATCGACAAATGACTAACATGTACCATTTTCCAAACCTATTGCAGTTTGTATAGGTTACTGCGGTTTTTTGTTTGAACTCATTTATCTTATGGGTGTAGGCAACGCAAGTCAACTGACTGCCTTGGCCAAAGACACCAACTAGCCGATGGCATTGTCAGGGTACTGAAGCTATTGTAGTGCCTTGCCCAAGGTTATTGTAGTGCCTTGCCCCCTTTCGGTTGAAAGGCGTCACACTAAACCGTCAGACTAACCGGTCGGACTAAATTGCCCGTTTGTTAACACTCCTTGAGTTTTCCAATTCACGGGAATAAGCATTAGCATCCTATCCCATTGATTTTCTAGGTCCTTGAAAAAATGAAAAACGAGGAAGAGTTACAAAACCTTTGCTTTTCTGTCCGGGATGAAACAATGAAAGTTCAGAAAGAGATGAAGACATTCAATGACAACATTTCCAAGCAGCTTGAGCTTCTGATTGGATTCAAAGGTTTTGGATCCTGTGTGATTTTTAGGATATACAATAGGATAGGATATTCATGTTTAAGAATGGAACAATGCAAGGGGTGTTACACATGGGTAATCGTCAGATCATCTCGCGCGCACTGTCGGGTTACCGGAGCTATTGCAGTGTGTTGTGTATGAAACATACATTCCTTCAATTTGGTAAAACCCATTAATTTGCTGTTCTTTTGCAATGGATTGTGCTGATTGTCGACTTTTTTTACAGGAAAGTTGTTTGACGAGTCTTCTCAGGCGAAGTCTTTAAAACGTAGAAGGCGAACTACAGGCGGTTTGCTGTCCGTTGTTAACACTGAAAACGAAGGTGGAGTTGGGGTCCAAAAACCAGTCCCGCCCCTTGCTGGAGGTGGTATGTTGAATCAGGGGTTCATGGACCCCAATATGGGCATGATGGGCGGTATGGGTGGTCCCATGGGGGGTTTTGGGGGCGAAATGATGATGATGGGTCCCGGTATAATGGGTCCTGGAATGATGGGTCCCGGAATGATGGGTCCTGGGATGATGGATCCAAACATGAACAACGGGGAAAACCAAAACGAAGAGGAAGAAATCGGAAAGGGGAATGTGGACTATTGGAAAAACTTAAAATCGGCCCTTGGGGGGAAACCCCCGAAAAAAGAGGAAGACCCTGTCCCAACTGAAACCCCAAAGAGGAACCCCTTGGTTGCACGGGTTTTGGCTGAAAAGCAGCGGAGGTTGAGTATCGTGACGAACCCAGCTCCAGATGTGAGCAGCGGAGGAGCTATGGGATCATTATCCTCCTCTTCTTCTGGATGCAGCGATGGATTCAGGGATTACTTGGACATGGTTGATCCGGAGATGGCGGAGTTAATGAGGACGCTGAGACCATCGGCAGGGACATTGTCGGAGGAACAGAAGAAAGAAAACACGAGTCTCGAAAGTTCGAATGAAATTGTTCGGAATCCTGATAATTCGCAAGGGTCAAACGATGTCGGTGAAAGAAAACTTCCAGAAAAGTCTGAAGAATCGCATAATGAGAGTAAGAAAGATACGTCGATTTCTATCAGAGTTCCCGAAATTAAATCTGATAACTGCGAGAATGCACCACCGACGGTGTCTGAAATCAAATCTGTAGAAGTTGAAAAAACCGAAGACGGAAAAAAGTCGGGGTCACCAATTGTGGCCATAACGCCAGCGCCTGAACTTCGAGATGTATTAATCGTTAGCGATGATGATGATGAAAGTCCTCCGCCAAGAGGTCCCCTGCTCACAGTGGTGGATCGGAGGATGGCTCGAATCGGGAATCGTCGAAGATCCTCTGTCATCCCATTCCGAAATGTAATGCAGATCGCACGTCGTCAGAGCATCCGGCCGCCTCCGCCGCCAAAAGTCGTAAAATTTAAAGGGTTTTACAACGAGTTCGGCAACCCGTTCCGTTCGAAGACCGAGCTTGAAAAAAAGAGGGATGCCTTGTCGCGAGAAGCGGCGGTTCGGAGGAGAAAAGAGCAACTGGAAGAGCAAGAAAGAGAGAGACGAAGAGCGAGAAAAAAGGCGATCGCGGCAACAACAGGAATTGATGACGACCCGGTCAAACAAGCAGAGGTTTTCGTTAGGAATATCTCTCAACAGGTGATGGTTATGGGGTGGGTTTGATCTAGTGTAATTAGTTTGTTTTTGTGCTTCTTTGTTGAAATTATGAAAAAGTCAGTGCCGATTGGTAATTATTGAATTATAAAGACATTGGTAGAGTTTATTATTAACTAGTTTGTTGTATATCTATTAATAATTAAATGGGCAAGGCACTTAGCGAACAATGCCTGAACCCAGTGGATTGATGGGTTCTACTAAATTTAAGGGACTGCAATAGCTCCTGTAACCCAATGGTGGGCACGAGGTATTCTGACAATTGCCCGTGTGATAACACCGCTTGCATTTTCCGATTTATCTGAAAAACCATAAATCTCCTATTCTTCATATTTTGAAATCCGCAGGTAAACAACTTCTTTTCCGGGATGAACGACAATCTAGTCGACGCCATTCAGCGCAATAACAGCAAAATGGAAAGCAAAGTCTGGATCATTGAAACCGAGCTTCAGAAGGTTAGAATGTCCGCACAGGCTGAAATAGCCGCTGTAAAGGAAGAGAGAGATAAAAAAGCGAGTGAACTCAACAAAACGAAACGAATCTTGATGAGCGTTATCGGTGGAGCTGTAAGTATTTATTGGAGTATATTCATGTGTGTGTTAGGATGGAATATGTTTTATCTCCAGGTAAATTTGGCATGGTTATCACACGGGTAATCGTTAAGTTACCATGGGAAGACGCCTTACGAATACCCAAGAAAACGTTCTCATACATGTATTGGTCAGTTTACCTTGCGAATGCGTAAGAAAACATTTGCATACATGTAATGGTCAGATTACCTTGCGAATGTGTAAGAAAACATTTGCATACATGTAATGGTCAGATTACCTTGCGAATACGTAAAAAAACGTTCTCATACATGTAATGGTCAGATTACCTTGCGAATGCGTAAGAAAACGTTCACATACATGTAATGGTCAGATAACCCTACGATTACTTAAGAAATGTTCACATACGGGCAACCGTCAGATTACCTTGCGTACTTGTTGAGAACGTTGGCTTACATATTCCTACACCAAATTCCCGTGTGGTAATTCGGCATTTTTGGAAATAAACTATAATTATCCTATTTGTTGCTTTTTTTATCAACATGTTGGCCTGGTGGTTTAGTGCGACGCCTTTTAACCGAAACGTTGCAGATTCAAAACTGGTTGCTAACTAGTCAGTTGTGTCCTTGAACAAGGCACTTAACGAACCTTGCCCGAACCCAGCAGATTAGTGGGTTCTACCAATCTAAAGGAACATCTTAATCATACACAACACACTGAAATACAATAGCACCGATAACTGATAGTGGGTGCGAGATAATCTGACGATTGCAGTTTGTTAAACCTCTTGTTTTTTCCATTCACGGGAATAAACATGACTATCCTATCTTATTTTCCTAAGGCACGCACCCCTTCAACCGTTGGGAGCAGTTCCACAGTTGTTTCGCCGTATCAGATTATCAGTCGGTTGAAGCAAGCTGAAGCAGAATTGGATGAAACGCAAGAAAAACTTAATAAAGCCACCAAGAAACACGAAAGTAGCGCAGAAGAATACAGGTTGGGTTCTGGAATAGGATAGTTTATGACAGGTGTTTTTAGTTTTAGTGGATTGTTAGTGGGTTAGAGGTGATGTAAAGGACTACATACTAAATAGACCAGGGGTGCGCAACTTCTCTAGCCGGCGGGTCAGATGTGGGAAAATGAAGTCCTTGGTGGTCCTGATTATTACATAATTAGTATTCAATATCTTGATTACAGATGGTTGTATGTTGCCCAGGCCTGGTTTATATATTCATAGAATATTAACGTTCATGTCCATAATTGGGGGAACACAAAGGCCGTTAACACACGGCCAATCTTTAGATTACCTCATCCATATGTGTTGTATACGTTCTTTTTAATTTGGTAGAACCTATTAATCCATTGAGGTTAAGCAATGTTCGCTTAGTGCCTTAACCAAATACACAAACGACTAGCAAGTGACCAGTCTCGAATCTAAGTAAGAAATGTCTGGATAGCGTAGTCGACAGTAGCTTCGGCCGTAACCACTGGCTGGTCAATTTGTCCTTAAGCAAGACAATTAGCGGACATTGCATAAACGTGGATTAACGGGTTCTACTAAACTGAAGGAACGTCTAAAGCATACACAATACCCTGCAATAGCTCCGGTAACCATACAGGCTAACATGATAATCATCCGTGTGTTAACGCCCTGGTGTTTCCATTTTTGGAGATAAAACATAAATATCACATATTTTTGTCCACTCCGGTTATAATTACAACATTCCTATTTTAGGCAAAAGTCATTCATTCTTGAGCACCAAATCCAGAAGAGTGAGTCATCAAAATTGAGGGCGGAGCAAAAAATGCGTCAGCAAAAAGCAGAAGCCGATTTTCTGAAGGTTCAACTTCATGAGTTAAAAGTAGGGGAGACGCAGAGACTCTTGCTTAGCCTGAAAGATCACCGGATTAATTTTGAAACGATTACCAGTTGCGAGGAAATAGAAGAAAACATGAAAAATGTAATTTTTAAGTAAAATTTTAACTGTAACTTTTTAACCCATTTTCTTTCTAGTTAAGAAAGTTATCACGGTATAAATTTCGATTCTTACGTGTTTTCCGTACTGGTTTTCCGGACTGGTTTCCGGACTGGTAGTTGAGTACGCCAATTGCGTTTTCCCGTAAACGGGGAAAATGAAAATCTTACCCTGTGACCTACCATATATGTTGTAAGTGATAGGCCTGCATTCCTGGTAGCAGTAGGTGACCGCTGGATAAATTAATATAGTTTTTGTTGCTTAGGTTGGGCGGCAGCGTCCGTTATATTTAAGTAATTATATCCTTTTTTTAAAGGACCACTGTTCTTTTGCTTTTCAGCGACTGTTCTTTTGCCGTCTTTTTGTCTTCCTGTGTCGTGATTTAATTCATTTGCAATTTTTTAGTACTGGGGAAAATAATGAATAATCAAAAGTAAAAAAAAAGTGAAATCCATTTCATGCCAGGTCGCGCTGGGTTTACTGCATCGCTCCATGCTTTTCCCCGGGGTTCGATTCCACCAGCTGGTCCACAGGTACAGACAGCACGTTCGATTGCAAGATTGCGTGGATCGTATCAAGTCCCAGCTCAATCAGCGCGTCGATGCGCGGAAACTAAGAGAGGGAAGGATATGGGATGTAAGTTTTGACAAGTCATTTTTATTATTATTTTTTTATTGTTATTTTTTGTTTGTTTATGCGCCGGCCGTATCTAACCATACACTGTAATCAGATGTAAGCACAAACTTCCGGGCTTCAAATACATGTATTCTGTGTTGATTATGGATTCTCCAATTATACACATTGGTGTATGAATACGCACGTACTTTCCAGTGCGTTAAAAGATTAAAATACTTGCAGAAACAAAAACAAAATGAGAGAAAAATGCTGCGCCAACTTCTCTCTCGTTTAGAAAGCCGACAGAAGCACGTACGTGAAGTTTGGAAGCAGAAGAGAGAAGACACGCTGGGGAGTCGACAGAAAATCCTTATGATGATTACTCTTCTCTTTCATAAGATTCGAAACGAGAAAAAAGACATCAACCTGATACAGCCGATCATATACAAAGGTATACATGCTCTTCCTATGGGGATTTACTCTAGAAATGTTATTTTTTAGCACAATGGTTTAATGGGTTAATCAAACTGTAACAATGTGTCTGCTGTATACAACACACAAAAACTGACTATAAAGGCCGACCGATTAGTTGGTGGGTTAATGTGTCATCTTTCAGCCGAAATGTTTGCAGGTTCGTCTCTCTGGTCGGTTGTGTCCTTGAGGCAAGGCACTTAACGGACATTGGCTGAACCCGGTAAATTGATTCTGATTAGAGGAACGTCTTAATCCTACACAACACTCTGAAATAGCCCCGGTAATCCGGCGGTGAGCGCAAGGTGATCTGACGATTGCCCATATCTTGAACTCCCATTGCGTTTTCCATTCACAGGGATAAGCATGAATATTCTACCTTATCCTATTCTTAAGGCGCTCCAGTTATAACAAAGCATACAATGATTATTTTAACACCGATTTATATATCCAACCAAGTTCTATATTTCTGCGACAATTATCCAACACTTACATGCAAAAACTCTTTTTTTTATATATCGGGCATTGTTTTGGTAATAACCCCGTTATAAGTTTGTCAGTCGTTCCCGTTTTTATAAGGGTTGCCGGTAGTAATTTTAAATTTTTAAATAATAAAAAAAATCCAAAATCGGTCTGGTATGAATCATATATAAGATAGTACGTTCTATTTGAAAATTGTCCGACCGACTCAACAAAAATGTTTTATCGTTTCGATTTGAATCCAACCAGAGTGTTTAAGAGTCGGTCGCGCTCAACATTCATTTGCACTTGGCGTGTTGCGTTTGTTGTACTGCGTCTTGCGTGTTACGTTTGATATTAAAAAGAAATATTTATAATTATAAAAAGTTTAATTTCGATACTGCAATCTTCCGTCTAATGACCCAACACTCGAACACCAAGCTAACTTGCTTTGGAAGTAATTCCATTGCAGTACAAGCCATGCGTTTGGAGTACTTCGTCCGGCGTGTTGTGTTTTACGTTGTGCGTCTGGCGTGTTGCAACCACTATTTTTTTACAGTTTCAGGCCGGGAACGAAGGCACAATAACTCTCCAGTCGCTGGTTTCACGCAACCATGCAATGACCTGCGACTTGTGTTCCCGTACAGCTCGTACGACGGGTTATCTCTACGCGCCGCCCCAAACACCCCCGTTTCTGTTCCCCCTGAGCCCCTAGTACAGCGCCCAAGCACCCCCGAAAAAAATGGCGACCGTATTGACGTGGTGGGTAGAAATGTGCTGGAGGAGAAATCAAGTGGAAAAAGAACTGAAGCCCAGTGGTATCCTGAAGTCAGCGTTTTCTGTCCGTTTTCTAATCGCTCTGGAATGGTTGCGCCTGTCAATTCGCACACGAACGTAAACCTGTCCGCGCTTAAACCGTATGGGAACGGGGTTTCTCTGCCGCGCATTACCCCGGCGACTAGAGCAAGTATTCGCCGGCACAAGAGGCCGACATCCCCGCTGGAGATGCCTCGAATCGTCGAGCTTGAGGTCCAGGGCGGACTGCGGCGCGCGAAGAGCACGATCGTGGAGAAGCTGATGGCGCAACCGCAGAATCATTATGACGTCGCGCAGTCGTACACGAGCCAGATCCACTTAAGGGATTTTAAGGGCGAGAATTCAGGTACAAAGACGGTAAATTAATTAGGTACGGTCGGATGACAGAATGATTAACGCGGCGGATACATATACTGACACTTATACAAAAAAAACGGTCTTGGTAACCAGTCCATACCAAGCCAAGTTTCAAACCCATGGTAGGCTGGGCACAAGGACCATATAAATTGGCATGTGCATTGATCGCGTTAACTACACGACCGCAAAACCTTACGGATTTGTTTGAGTCAAGTTTTGAACCCCAGATGGACTCGTAACCAGGACCATTTATATATAGCAGTAGGTGTACGATCGGTCCCGTTAACCATTTGACCATACGACCGTGACCCCAAGATGGGTATGTCACTTGGGCCGTGTTTGTATATATGAGTCGGTATATGTATCAGTCGCGTTAACCATTCGACCAACCTCACTAATTTTTTTTATCGGGCTTATTTTTGAACCCATAATGGATTCGTTGCTAAGACCGTTTTTTGTATGTACGTTGGTCGCGCTAACCATTCGGCCACACGAAAGTACCGACCTCACTAATTTTTATTTTTTTAACCGAGCCAAGTTTCGAACCCATGATGGGTACGTCACTTGGGCCGTTTTTGAATATAAGAGTCGGTATATGTATCGGTCGCGTTAACCATTCGGCCACACGACCGTACTTACTCCCTAATTTCCCAGACCACTGCTTACCTCCCATCGCACCCGACATCAAGCGTCCATCTTCCATTCCGAGTCCACAGCGGCTTAAAAGCAGAGCTAGCACTAAACAATCCTCGAGAAGTAAGGCCACCTCCAAAGACCGCACACTTTCACCCACAAAGAAAAACCCCCAAAAGTGAGTTTTGCGTCAAAAAGTTAACATTTCGAGAAATGGGTTCTACCAAATTGAACGTCTCAGCTCCGGTAACCCTAAGGTTGGCGCGAGGTGATCTGACGATTGCTTGTGTTTTTAAAACCCCTTGCATTTCCCATTGACGGGATAAACATGAATGTCCTATCCTTTTCCACTCAGACCTGAAACGTCTCCTGAAAGTGACACTTCTGTCTCGCCGACAAGCGAGCGTTCTTCATCAAGGCATTCAGCCACTTTACCATATATCAGTTAAAGCCCAGACCCTTTTTTGATCATAGTAACCAAACAAACTTTTTGAATTGGTTAGAACCTTCAGTAAAATCGTCGTTTGCAAAAAATGTGCACTTTTTCAATAAAACAGCATAAATTCGAGTCAAAACTATTTATTTTTAGCAACAGTGCTAAAGAACACGCATTAAAAGCTATGAAAGCAATATATTGCAGCGTTAACCGCTCAGGTCTATTCGGGTATAATATAAAAGCTGATACGATGGAGGTACAATGTTTATCCCTGAGAATTGCAACGCAGAAGTTGTTAATACGATCATCAGAATGCCTTGTGCCCACGGTCGGGTTACCGGAGCTATTGCAGTGTGTTATTTACGATAACAATATTTTTAATGTTGAATCCATTAAACACACGGTTTTAGAACAGTTTGCAACAAGGTTTAATAAAGAACACAACCAACTAGTTAGCGGTTGGTTTTAAACCCGTTACCGTTCGGCTTACAGCACGATTTATGAGCCAAAAGATATTGAAAAAATAAGTTTTGCAAGACCGGTCGCGTGGCCGAATGGTTATCGCGACCGATTCATACAACACTAAACGGTCTTAGTATGATGAGCCCATTACGGGTTCGAAACTTAGCCCGATAAACAATTAATGCTACGTGAAAACAGCAACATTTTTAGAAAAACAGTCATAAAATGATTTTTAATTTCTTTCATCGAGGTCTTGGTTGGGTATTTTCCTGGTATTTTCTCGGAGGTGTAACTGTCCGGCAAATCGGGCAAGTGCGCTTCTTCTCAAGCCACGCTTCCGCGCATGCGCAGTGGAAGGTGTGCGCGCAGGGGAGCGTGACGGTGGGGTCAACGACCCCTTTTAACCTCTTCACTTCTAGCTTGTCCATTTCGTCGAGACAGATTGCGCAAGTTGTTTCTGTCGGTTCGTCTGCGATTCCTCGTTTTCGTTCTAGAATCGTAGGCTGACGTAGGTACGGCGGCACGGTTCGTTGACCTTGATCACGTGGTCTGTTGTTGTCGATTCTAGAGGTAGTTCGTCTATGGTAAACTCCACGGCTTTGCTGGGCCGACCTAAAGGAATTATTGTACTGTGTATGTGCTGGTCTGTATTGCGCATATGCTGGGCGGAACTCCGGTCTTTGGTTGTCCGGATTTGGATGTCTCAGCGGATGTTGCCTGTGGTACCTAGGGTTAAATTCACCCGTTGGCGCACGGTGCTCTTGATAGAACCCATTATAAGGCCTGTAGTTACTATGGTTCTGTACGGTACGCTGATAACCGTGGCCATGGTTTTGTATAAACCGTTTAACTTCGTCGTCCCATCTATTTTGCCGGTTTCCGTATGCGTTAGGATTACGGTACTGGCGCGCTCCGTACCGGATCGTTCCAGTGTACCGATCTAAGGTAAAATATACCTGTAAGTGGTGTAAAATGGTTCTATATTAATTTTGGTGATGCGAACTAGCTTAAACACCAAATTTAAACACTTGTTTTTTGTCAACGTATTGTTAGCATGCTTGAATTGCTGGATTGATTGATGGTGATATTTTGAATTTAATTTCTTGTACCGGTAAACGGTCGTGTGGCCGGATGGTTAACGCGGCCGATACATATACCGACTGCCATGCAAAATCGTTCCAAGTGACGACCCCATCATGGGTTCGAAACTTGCCAAGGTAAAAAATACAAAAAACGTTAATAACACCAGTTAGCCCATACATAGGGAATCACCGCGTTTTTTCTGCTTTGCGCATAAAATAAAATTCCCTGTTAATATAAAAGATAAATAGGGAAGTTATTACTTTACTTGCACAAGTTTACTAGAACCAGCTTGCGGTCAGGCATCCAATACTAACGAGACTTACCCATTTTAATATCTTGAGTGCCTTATTTGGACAATTTGACAGCGCTTTTGATGGATTAAAATGTTTTTTAAAAGTTTATTCCTTTTCTAGTCTATTATACAGAGTCCAGTTTATATGGGCAAATAAAATATTAATATCATCCAAATAAAAAGCCAATATAATTAAATAAAAACACATTCTTTAAACGCTATCTAACTGTTGCCGTATTCAGTGCATTTATATTAAGTACAGTAATGTGGCAGTAAAGTATTTAAGTTAATTAAAAATACTTATGGAAATCCTAATCTGTTATACTTTATATACTAGCTAACTAGCCTATGAGTAATTGCTGTTTCTGCAGCTGTGTATGCGTCATAATAGTTTTATCAGCTTAAATAGTACAATTAATTTAGAGCTTTATACTAACACCTCCATTTTATACAATGTACAACATATTATAACAATGTTTACACAAAATTGATGCATCTGCTTACGTATGTTAAGCACAGGATACTTTAAATTATAATTTCATATCGTCTTTTATGACGCTATTGTAGTCAATATGTCGCGCAGGCTATATAAAAACATTAAACAGCTGGTTACATCCGTTTATAACGAATACTTTTCCAGAAACTAAAGGGAAATGAACAACTGAAATCTAAATCCTAGTTGCCTATGTATAAATAATGGCCTTATAAACTAAAATACCAAATGCGTACTAGTGTTACAAGTGTACAGTACAGTTGTGGGCATTACTGAGTAAATGACGTGCCTTATGACTCATTCGAACTGAAAACAACAACATTGTGCTATAACTGTACACGCACTAAATATGTATCTGGTTAATGGGGACTTTAAACCAGTTAAACATATAGGACATAGGCGAATATAGACTTAATGGTATAAATAGATATAATTGGTGAGAAACAACAATAATTTATTTTTTTCGGTAAAGGACACCTTAAACGTCAATAGACTGAAACACACAACTTATTCAAATACAATTAATATCTAAACCAGCAGGTGCTAAGATGTTGCTGTTTCTTATATTAATTTGTAACTGTCAGCCCTTTTTCTCACACTCTTCCCTTTATTGTACTTTTACACCATATCTGAATGTTAACTTGCAACGAATTTTAGGATTAAACTGAAAATTAAATAAATTAATAATATATTAACGTTATTAAAGAACTACATAGTTTAAAATCGTTCAAACTACATTTTACTTAGTTACAAATACATCTCGCTATCGGCTAAAATATATTTTGTTTAATATCTATTAAAACATGTCCTGAAAATTAAACCACTTTACCTGGCTTTTATTTAGATTTAATACAGCTGCCAGCCATTGTAACTGTACACTAGAAAAGCTGGTCAAAGTACAGACCATAACACAAAGATGTTAGCACGCCCATACGCTATACACTACACAGCGAATGTTTTATTACGACGCCTACTTAAGTAATTATGTTTGACCTTTAATTAAACTGTTCTAAGGGTTTCGGTGGTTTAATTTTGTTCAACCGACAATTACGCCTGGCCTAGTTAAATTCCAAGCTTAAATTTTTCTTTATTACAGACTATAATTTAATAACCTTTAAAAAATCGTTGTAATAAAAGTAGGTTTTTTATACAAACTTTTTACGTCAGGGAATCGACCCAATATGTAGTGCTTAATGCCAGCGATGTGCCATTAAAGTGCCACATGTATATATAAAGTTCTTATTAATATGAAAATACCTTTTGAGCAATGTGATTATTTAAATTTGGTTTATTACTTATTATAACTATCAAGCAATATTGTACGCTTTACCGCACACTTTTCTTTGGCATTTTATGTAAATTAGAAAAGGTATCAGAAGACAGGCCCAATTATGTCACATATAACGTAGTTAAAATCAATTAAAACCTAACCTGGTAACATGTGCGCGTCAGATAATCCTGTAGCATGACATGTGGCCAAAGTAATTAGTGGTGTAATTTTACCTTGATCGATAGATTGGTTTTAAAGGCTAATCACATTGTCGTTTAATATACCTATTATGATTAGGTCTAATTGGAGTATCTGTTAAACCCACTTTAAGCAATAGTAGAATAAACGATAAATGCTATAAATCATGCATGTGATGGTAATAAAGTCGTGG
The DNA here is from genome assembly GCA_000149265.1 of Ciona savignyi. NCBI lineage: Eukaryota > Metazoa > Chordata > Ascidiacea > Phlebobranchia > Cionidae > Ciona > Ciona savignyi. Next base: position 75,081 of record CH002187.1, on the reverse strand, counting down.
AAAAAAAGCAGAATTCGTAGTCAACGCGGATCTAATTTCTCATAATAACCCATTTAAAGGTCGGCGGATGCCATCATTTGGTTTAAACAACAAGACAGTTCTACCGATGCAGGATGTCGGGAAGCAATGAATATTACCAAGTTGAAGAAAACATCACAGCGAACATGAATTGCTCGGTGTTCGACAGTAAGAATATGAAGAACATGACGTTTGAAATCCCATTCAGCTCGCCCACCTGGATATCCACAACTTCTGTTATCATCTTACTGACTCTAGCTCGCTTGCATTTGCTCTCAGCAACTGTTCATTATGAGTTAAAATCAAGAGGCTCTCGAAGAACTGAACGAAGTAGGTTAATTAAGAATCCATTTTTTCACGATATATGATATTTATACGCGTGGATGAAAAACGGCCGTTCAATAAGGATTAATCGTCAGATTATCCCTTGTCTATAGCCGAATTACAGAGTCTATTGTAGTGTGTTGTGTGGCAAAATAGGTGTTGCATATGGACATTGAGCAAAAATGTATGTTGCGTAATAAATATCATAGCATACTTGCTTACTTCGTTTATTGCACGGTATAAATTTCCGGTTTTATTTTACAGAATTTGCGAGTAAATATTTGATATTTGGAAGAAACTGCCTTCCACTGCTGAGCGTCGTGGGAATCTTAAGGGTCTTACCTCAATTTCTTGACGTATTTTTTGGTGCCACGTCAGATCGCATGTGCATGATAATGGATGTAATTTACTTGGAGATGAGCTGGTTTTACGAAATGATCTTATTTGCTGTCATTTGGGCGAGACAAATGCATATCTACGCAACAACCCTGAATAGTGCTGTTAAAAGCAAATCAATTGTCACATTTAACTGGATTTTTTTCATATCCGTCGAAATAACGCAACTTTTTTGGGCGGTGGCCGAGCCGTTTCAAGCTGATATTTATAGTAGCCCAGTGGGTTGCTGCATTAAACAGAAAAATATGCCGGATGGTTTAATGCTACTTATTTTAAACTTCTCTTTCGTAGCTGGAAATGAAATTGGACTGCTGGGATTTATATTGTTTCCCATCGTTTACCACCGAAAGACCATGTCTTCTGCAAATATTCAAAATGATGAACGACAAAGAAATAATGCTGCTTTAACGAATAAGTTGATTAAGCGGTTAACATTATCACACACATGTGCCATTATCGTGAGAAATGTCTCAGTTATTGCTTTCGTAATAGTCGAAGGCCAGTCTGGCATTCTACAAATAGTCGCGTGCGGTAACGAATTTGCCTCGTTACTTTGCTTCTGTTTCTTTATAGTTTCGCACGTTGATTGGAAATTGAGACTGTTTCCGTGGATTAAAGCATAACCTCGATAGGACTATATGATTGCACATTGTATAATAGTATCAATAAATGTCTTGCACTGTAAATAAAGTATTCGTCGTCTCTGAAATTGCATTTATTCTATAATACTAATTATCGGTACGATGGTGTCGTCCTTTGGTATGTGGCCCCGCCATCTTCCAGAAGAAATAATGAAATCGTAATAAAACTTGGTCATTAATAAAATCTGCCAAAAAAGTAATGGAATCGCAATGAAAACTTTGTAATTTGTTAGACAACATGGGCTAGATATGCAGAAACCAAAATTTTGGGTGATAAATCCCCTGGGAGGTTAAAAACCAAAACGGTATTTTTTATAAAAAAATTATCTTTTTGTGACATAGCGCTTAAACGGCTGCTCCAATTTGAATAAGATTTGGTGGAACGTAAGTGCATTAGGCACTGATTTAACACTTGGAAGAAATAAAAAATTTACATAGGGAAATACCCTAAAAAACAAGATTATGTTCTTAAATCATGATTGTGACAGGCATGGCATGTCGCCCCGACATCTACCAGAAGGAATAATTGAATCGTAATGAAACTTGGTCATTTGTAAGACAACATGGTCTAGACACGCAGTAGCAAAATTGTGGTTGATAAATTTAGGGGAATTCCCCTGAGGCATTAAAATCCAAAACGGTTATTTTTCTATAAAAGTAGCTTTTCGGGCCATAGCGTTTGAACGACTACTGTAATATTGATCAGATTTGGTGAAATGCTGGATCGTTAGCCACCCTGTGTCAATTAAAAGAAAGAAAACATTTACTTAGGGTAACTTTCTTAAAAATGAAGATATGTTCCTGACTTATGATTGTGACAAGCATGTCACATTGCACTGACATCTCCAACAAGGATTTGTCAAATTGGATTAAAACTTTAAGAATTGTTGGATAACATGACCAACATATGTAAAAACAGAAACTTATGTACTAAGCCCATCGGGAATTTCCCGAAGCCATCAAAAACTAAACCGGGCTGTTTTAGGAATTTAGCTTCATATCAATACAGCACTCGAAAAATGCTTTAATTTAAAACATTTGAGGTGAAATCTTCGTAAATCTAACACGATTGTTCTTTTTGTTTAACTGCACATGGAGAAGAAGTTTGGTTTGATAACTATGGGACCCATGCATTTATGCTTGCAGAAACAAGTGTATAAAATGCTTGCAGAAACTCTGTGTATAAAATACAAAATGTGGTTAGGGACCCTGTAGCATGAATATATTAATTAATTATTTTTAATATTTTTTTTATTTTTTTTTAATTGGGTTTAGCGGCCACGTCAAATTATACAGAATTTTAATAGTTTATTTCTTTTTTTAGACGTGTTCTAACGACTGTCGTTTTGCCGTTTTTTCCCGTTTTCCAAATTTTTACCGATAGTCCCGCTTCGTGTTTTCATCGTGGAAGCAAAAAATAAACTAAACTAACTAAACTATATGCGGCCCGTTGGTCTAACGGTTAAGTGCGTCGCCTTTCTATCGAAAGGTTGCAGATGCGAAACTGGTCGTTAGCGAGTAGGTTGTGTCCTTGGGCAAGGCACTTTACGGACATTGCCTGAACCCAGCGGAATAATGGGTTCTACCAAATTGAAGGAACGTGTCTATCATATACAACACACTGCAATAGCTCCGGTAACCCGACGATGGGCGCGAGGTGATCTGACGATTGCCCGTGTGTTAACCCCCTTGGTTTTCCCATTCACGGGGATAAAGATGAATATCCTATCCCTATCCTATATGGCATATAACATGTGTTTTACAAATAGTGGTGGCTAAACACGTGGCTGACACTCTCTAGTTAAATAGCCTTTTTTCTGTACTTTAAGCCCATCACATCTTTGAATTTCAAACTTGTACTTAAATTGCTGCCTTAATAGCGAAGTTATACATTAAATTATACTAGAACTATTTTATATCATATTGCATATCAGGACAGTAACCCAGAAAAACTAGGAAAACAATCCCATGTTCGAAATTTAGCAATGTACATTTTTTTGAATGTTCGAATTAGGTCTTCTGTTTTTTTCATGTTCTACCGAATTGCATTAAATTAGTTTGGTCAAAATTATACATTCTCATTAAGACTTTCTAAAGTATTATTCCAGTATTCGACAGATTTGCTTGGTGTGTCTTTTTTCAGTAGAAGTGCTGTAGATTTAAAACTGGTCGCTAGATAGTCGGTTGTGTCCTTGGGCAAGGCACTTTACGGACATTGCCTCAGATCAATCGTCAGATCACCTCGCGACCATCGTAGGGTTACCGGAACTATTGCAGTGTGCTGTGTAAGATTTTAGACGCTCCTTCAATTTGGTAGAACCCATTAATCCGCTGGGTTCAGGCAATGTCCGTTAAGAGCCGTGCCCTATGACACAACCGACTAGCTAGCGACCAGTTTCACACCTGCAGCCTTTTGATTGAAAGGCGAAACACTAAACCCCCCACACTAACCGGTCTAAT
>CH002187.1:9655-37476 GCA_000149265.1 Ciona savignyi | reverse complement strand
GACATTGCTTGAACCCAGCGGATTAAATGGTACTAACAAATTGAAGGAACATGTGAATCATACACAACACACTGAACAAAATACACTAACAAATTAAAGAAACCTCTAAATTATACACATTGCAAAAGCTTTAATAACCCGACGGTGTGCGCGAGGTTTTAGTTTAGTTTATTTTTTGTTTCCACGGTGAAAAGAGACTGGGCAAAAGATTATTAAACTATACAAAGTCTACATATAAACTGGATTGTCTGTCATACGGTCGTGTGACTGATTAATTAATGCGACTGATACATATAACGATTCATATGAAAAAACAGTCCTACTGACTAGCCCACTTTTGGTTCGAAGCTTAGTTCAGTAAAAAATATAATCTTAAATTTTGCGTTACAGAAATTTATATATATTTTTTAGAAATATATATTTCTTATTTTATAATAACTAATGTTATTTTAAATAATATGTAGAGCTTTAAGTGTTTTTCAAATGAAAGTATAAAAACCTTTTTAGTATGTGTGGTTAGGAAATAATTTTTATTGACTTTAGGCAATGCCTTTTTTATCGAGCTAAGTTTCGAACCCAAGTTGAGCTAGGCACAAAGACCGTTTTTGTATAGTAGTTGATATATGTATCGGTCGCTCTAACATTTTCCCGTATCTGGTACGCCGACTAGAGAAGTTGCCCACCCCTGTACAACACATGGACAAATAGTAGGTTATAACATCACGATTCAGTTAAATAAAATGCAGTGATTTTTTTCACTTGGTCCGGCCCGTTAGTCTAGCGGTTAAGTGCGTCGCCTTTCAATCGAAAGGTTGTAAGTGCGAAACTGGTCGCACTGCACTAGCTCCGATACTCAACGGTGGGCGCGTCCGGTAACCCAACGGTGGGCGCGAGGTAATCTTACGATTAACCGTGTGTTAACCCCCTTTATATGTTCTTGAATCATAATCGTGACAGGCATGGCATGTCGCCACGACATCTACTAAAAGGAGTAAAGAAAACTCAAAAAATCGTAATTTTTAGACAACATGGTCTAGATATGCAGAAACAAAAATTTTGGGTAATAAATTCTAGGGGATTTCCCTGAGACTATAAAACCCAAAACGGTATTTTTATAAAAAAATTAGCTTCTTTTGAGCATAGTGCAAGAACAGTTGTATCAATTTTAACCTGATTTGGTGAAATGTTAGTTACCTATCCGCCACTGTACCATTAAGGGAAAAGAAATAAATTTCCCGAAGCCATGAAAGACCAAATCGGACTTTTTTTTAAATTTAGCCTTATTTTACTACAGCGCTTGACAAGAGGCTTAAACATTTGTGTTGAAATGTTCGTTAATCTAACACGATTATTTTTTTAACTACTTATGGAAAAGAAGTTTGGTTTGATAACTATGGGGCCCATGCGTTTATGCTTGCAGAAACAAACTACATACTCAGTGTATAATTTTTGTTGTTTTTAGATTAGCGATAAACACCTATTCCTTTCTTAACCGAAGATATCAGTAACATCGCCAAAAATGCTCAAAAAATTTGCCTCATTTACATTTTTTTGATGAAATTCCAACTGTTTTTTTTATATTAAAGGTTACGACATCCCAGTTGGGATTTCTGAAAGTTTTAACCTGATTCGATAACGCATTCAACCCAATGAATAATGTGGGGAGTGAAAAATGCATTTAATCCGTTTCAATCAGGGTACCCATAAACATTTCGGACGATCAAGCCCACTATGATACGTTTGATAAAAATAGACTACAAATTAGGGAGATTTCTCTAAGTAAAATATAATTAACTCTTTAAGTTTTTTTAGTTAAGTTGACTAACAACATACACAATTAATTTAAATTTAGTTAATTAGGTTGGTCGTTATGTTCTCTAGAAAATACTAGAGAGTGTCAATCACGTGTGTAACCACCCCTATTTGTAAAACAAATTTTGTATGCTATATATTCATGCTACAGGGTCCCTAACCACAACTTGTATTTTATAAACCGCGAATGTAGTTTGTTTCTGCAGGCATAAACGCATGGGTCCCTGAGGTAACAATCCGATCTAGTTATCCATGTCAATTATACAATATATGTTATTGTCAGATATGTACACGCCAGTCCATGTTATCGAACATTCCAGAACGTTTTAACCGGACTGTCATAGTTTTGTTTCTGCAAGCATAAACGCATGGGTCCCATAGTTATCAAACCAAACTTATTTTCCATGTATGTAAAAAAAATAGGCTAATCGTGTTATTTTACCACAAATGTTTTAAATTAAAGCCTATTGTCAAGCGCTGCAGTGAAATGAAGCTAAATTCCGGAAACAGTTTTTAAGTTTTTATGGATTCGGAGAATCTCCTTCGGTTTAGTAGATAAATTTATATTTCTTACATATCTGGGTAATGTTATCTAAGAATTCTTGAAGTTTTAATGCGATTTAACAAGTCCTTTTGAAGATGTGGTTGATATGGCATGCCTGTCACATTCATGATTTAGGATAAAATCACAATTTTAAGGGTATTTCCCTGGGTAATTCTTTAATTACTTCTAATAGGTAAAGCAGTGATTATTGCACTATCATTCCACCAAATCTGATTGAAATTGGAGTAGCGGTTTAAGCGTCATGCCAAAAATAGCTACATTTTTGGAAAAAATACCGTTTTGGTTTTTAATCTCCCAGGGGAATTTCCCTTGATTTATCACCCAAACTTTTGGTTTCTGAATATCTAATTCTAGACCATGTTGTCTAACAAATGACAAAGTTGCATTACCATTTAGTTATTATTTCTAGTAGATGTCGGGGCGACATGGCATGCCTGTCACAATCATGATTTGAGAACAAAATCTTATTTTTAAGCGTATTTACCTAGGTATTTTTTTATTTCTTTTAATTGTTATATCAGTGAGTAATGTGCTTATATTTCACCAAATTTAAATAAAATTGGAGCAGCCGTTCAAGCGCTATGCCTGAAAAAGTCAATTTTTTTGTAAAAAATACCGTTTTGGCTTTTAACGTCCCAGGGGAATTCCCCTAGATTTATCACTTAAAATTTTGGTTTCTGCAAATCTGGACCATGTTGTCTAACAAACGAACAATTTTCTATACGATTCCATTATTCCTTCTAGTAGATGTCTGGGCGACATGGCATGCCTGTCACAATTATGATTTGAGGACAAAATCTTATTTTTTAGGGTATTTACCTGGGTAATTTTGTTATTTCTTCTAATTGTTATATCAGTAAGTGATGCACTTACATTCCACCAAATCTTAAAAAAATTGGAGCAGCCGTTCAAGTGCTATGCCTAAAAAAGTCATTTTTTCCTAAAAAATACCGTTTTGGTTTTTAACATCCCAGGGGAATTCCCCTTGATTTATCACTCAAAATTGAGGTTTCTGCATATCTAGACCATGTTTTCCAACAAATAACCATTTTTCATTGGGATTCCATTCCTTCTGGTAGATGTCGGGGCGACATGCCATGCTTGTCAAGCGTTTGACAAAAAAAAAACGAAAAAAACGGACAAAAACAATATGTGTTGTTTTTGACCTTCAACCCCGAATCGGTATTTTTTTCTAAAAAATAACTTTTTTGGGCAAAGCGCATAAACGGCTGCTCTAAATTTAATCAAGATTGGTAAAAAGTTAGTCTGTAGGGAGCCGTTGCAGGTCGCTGCCTATTTCGCTAGATTGTTCCTTGTAGGCACCCAGATAAGCCGGTTACAACACCTGATGCGATCTGCGATTCCCTACGCGCTATCTCGACTCTCGGAGGTGCGCTAATTACTTGAGGTTTTCTGCGTAACGACTCTTTGACTTGACTATCTCCTGTAGTTCGCCGATAAACGCCTCAGTAGTTTTATAACATCAATTGTATTAAACAATTGAGGCGAATAACTTAGTACCAATTGCGAGTTAAATCGTTAGATGTTTAAACAACATAAAGATTCCAGATAAAAATTCTCAGTATCAACACATACAAGATGTTGCTTCATGCGTTAGGACTCTCACGAGCAAAAGTGAAATAAACTTATATAGGCAAAGTATGCGGCAGCTGCGGTAAGAATCGTAAACCTAATAATAATATTTCAGTGATGACGCATTGTCAGCGCAAATGCAGGCTGTGCGATCGTAAATCTTATGTAAACACATGAGGTCGCTACATACACTTCCCCCTCAGAGGTATGGTCATTTTAGTTTAGAGTAATCAATAAAAAAAGGCCATACTTCGTAAAAGATATTGTGTGGAAAAACGAGAAAATAAACAGAAAAATCGTTGTACTCAAGCTATGACACAAGAAAAAAAAACAATAAAAAATAATAATAAAGTGGTTATCAGGTATTTGTAGTGACACAAGATGTAAAAATGTCCCCACGGTTGACCGTAAAATGTTAAAAACTTAGGTCTAGCGGAAATTCATCAGTCAGTGTTATATATTATCCGCGATATCCCGTCTATTATTGGACTTAATCTGGGGTATCTGCCGATTGGGTTTACGAAAGAAATGACATAAGTGGAAAAGTATACGGCCGATTTTGATCAGTGAGATGGCGCTGAAGAGCTGAATAATTTCTGCGTTTACCAATATAAGATGATATATAGGTTTGCATTTGAATTTTTTTAGTTATTTAAGTCTTAAAAAATGTATACATATATGTGTGGTTTTGGTTGTTTTAATTAGTGTTAATTTTGGTTTTAGTCCCCGATTAGTTTTCAACTATTGTCGTCATGGTTCGCTTGGTTAGTTTGAAAACAATCCATTCGTTTTTGGCTTGTACATTTTGGATTAGGCTATTTTTTGAGCTTATGAAGGGTAAAAACAGAGGAAGCTGTCCTTTTGTTGGCTGATAATGATTCTGGAAGCTGTTGTGCTTCATTTATGAGTAGTTTTGGCGATAAAGAACCTTTTTGAAGATGTTTTGCATCAGTTTTGTTTTGCTGTGGCTATGTGTTTGTGTTTCATTGGGCAAGTGTAAAAAAAAAAAAAATTTTTTTTGATTTACGTATTACGACGTCATCAGTCAAGATCTGACGTCATCACAAAAAGAGTAGTACAAAAATGTTTCAAAGATAATCATAAATAACTTTGCTACATACTGTTTCGTTTGTAAATGAGAAAAAGAGACAGTTTTTGTTGATCTAAATAGTAACACATGACGTCATTGCAGAAAGTATGACGTCATCGAAATTTTACTAATGCAAGTAAAAATAAAATTTATTACTGAACAACTTTTCTGTTGATCATATTATGCTTACATCAATAGTTTTTTGTACAGAAGCTTCTAACCTAAGGTTACTTAGCCGAAAAATAACCTGAAAAACAGCCGGCAGTTAAAGGGTTAACAGGTTCCGATTTGGGTAACACGTTGGTATTTTTGTTTTTTTTACGGCGTCCGAAAAATTGTTTTTTAATTGTAGACAAAGTCAAAATAAGTCCCCAGTACATAGCACCCGTAAGCAATGCCGAAACGAGAGCGTTGACTATCGGATTGGTGATTGCCGAAAGACCGATCAAGAATGCATGTTTGGCAACCTTATCAACAGCCTTTCCAACGAATGTGGGATCTGCATCAGCTGTCTCATTAACTTCCTCATTCAGGAGTTCATTGATCTTCTCCGATGTAACTTGCGATTGAGTGATTGAACCAAGGATTGCGTTGAAGTCCTCCAATCCGATCGACGACAAAGGAAATTGCTTCGAAAGTGAAACAAAATCATAAGCCCTGATTGGTTCTTCAATCGAAGTTAGTGAGGAAAAAATAGGCCGAACATGGACATCAGCATGTTCTAAAGTATAGTTATCATACAAGTAGAACTTATCGTTTACACAAAATGTAAATGTCCTGCCGGGTGTATAGTGCTCAACTAATCTTACACCTTCACAGACCACATCGTTTTTCATGACTTGACCGATTCGTAAGGTACCATTACTATCGGTAAAGCTAACGAGAGGACGAATGGAGAAGTAGGATTTATATTGGAGACTGTGTCGTAATGTGACATTTATTTGCTCACATACAATTTAAGTAATAACATCTCCAACAGTAATTGCAGCTCGGGAATTTCCCATAATGGCTGAGAGCACTTCACTAGGAAACTGTCTTCCAGTGATTAAATAGAGAGCAGCGAGTAAATTTTGCAGTTGACATTCTAGGAATAAAGTGTCCACAGATTGCTGAATTGCCAATTCTTGAACCACCGCATTGAGTTCGTTGAGATAGCGGCTTTCAGGTCTTGTAGAATTAAATGCTGTCTGTTGGCTGGTGTTTGTCTGGAATTTTTCTAAATCATTTATGCCTTTGCACGAAAATGGCACAAACATTAATCCACCAAAGTCACAGAAGGAATGTGGATGATAACATAAGCTTAAATTTGTTTCGCAATCTGCCCATTGTTGAATGGATATCCCCAAGTTCACAAGTGCGAGGCGATAAAGCCTGCCTGAAGAGTTGTAGTGCATGAGAAGTTCGTCTGTAGAATCCTCCAAATGAATCTCGCTTCTATGAACCGATGTGCGAACTTGACACCTCCACGAACAATAGAATGGAAATGTCCAACGTTTGTTCTTGATGGCGAATGCGACGTTTTCAGTTGATGCAGAAATGTACCTCGAAACTTTAAGGAGCAGAGCAATGTTGTTGAAATTCTTCTTTTTCCGGCTTTCCAATCATCAATGCCACCTCAAAATTTGCTCAGAAACAGGGTCACCAAATATGTAGGGAGCCGTTGCAGGTCGCTGCCTATTTCGCTAGATTGTTCCTTGTAGGCACCCAGGTAAGCCGGTTACAACACCTGATGCGATCTGCGATTCCCCACGCGCTATCTCGACTCTCGGAGGTGCGCTAATTACTTGAGGTTTTCTGCGTAACGACTCTTTGATTTGACTATCTGCTCTGTTTCGTCGATAAACGCCTCAGTAGTTTTATAACATCAATTGTATTGAGCAATTGAGGCGATTAACCTAATAATAATATTTCCGTGATGACGCATTGTCAGCGCAAATGCCGGCTGTGCGATCGTAAATCTTATGTAAACACATGAGGTCGCTACAAGTCCTTTAGTCACTCTGTGGCAATTAAAAGAAAGAAAACATTTACTTAGGGTATTTCTCTTAAAAACGAAGATATGTTCCTGAATCATGATTGTGACAAGGATATCTCCAACAACAAGGAGTCGTCAAATCGGATTTAAACTGTAAGAATTGTTAGAAAACATGGCCCACATATGTAAAACAGAAACTTATTAAGTAAACTCTTGGGGGATTCCCCAAAGCCAGAAAAACTAATGTTTTTGAATTTAGCTTTATTTCACTACAGCGCTTGAAAAGAAGTTTTAATTTAAAACTTTTGTGGTAAAATTTTTGTTAAAATAACACGATTATTCTTTTTTTATCTAAATATGGAAAATAAATTTGGTTTGATAACTCTGGGACCCATGCGTTTATGCTTGCAGAAACAACTTTATACTCGGTGTATAAAATACATTTTGGGGTTAGGAATCCTGTAGTATGAATATATGGCATACAAAAATGTGTTTTACAAATAGTGGTGGTTAAACACGTGGTTGACACTCTCTAGTTTCTATTCTATTTAAATAATGTCCATTTAATTTATTTTCTCATGGAATAAGGTCCATTTAATTTCTATTCTATTTGAATAAGGTCTATTTAATTATGGGCCATACACACATATTGTTTTTGTCCGATTTTTCGTTAAAGGTTTGACTGGCATGGCCTGTCGCCCCGACATCTACCAGAAGGAATAGTGGAATCGTAATGAAACTTAGCCATTTGTTAGACAACATGGTCTAGATATGCAGAAACCAAAAATGTGGGTGATAAATCAAGGGGAATTCCCCTGGGAGGTTAAAAACCAAAACGGTAATTTTAATGAAAAATTTAGCTTTTTGTGGAATAGCGCTTAAACGGCTGCTCCAATTTGAATCGGATTTGGTGAAATGTAAGTGCATTCGTCACTAATTTAACGCTTAGAAGAAATAAAAAATTACCTATGAAATACCCTAAAAATAAGATTGCCATGTCGCCCCGACATCTACCATAAAAAATTATAAAATCGCAATGAAAATTTGACATTTGTAAGACAGCATGATCTAGATATGCAGAAATCAAAATTTGGGTAATGAATCTAGGGGAAATCCCCTGAGACGTTAATAACCAAAACGTTTTTTTTTCTAATTAATTATCATTTTGGGGCATAGTGCTTGAACGGCTGCTTTGCCAATTAAAAGAAAGAAAACATTTACCTAGTGTAATTCCCTTAAAACGAAGATATATTCCTGAATTATAATTGTGACAGGCATGGCATATCGCACTGACATCTCCAACAAGGAGTCGACAAATCAGATTAAAACTTTTAAGAATTGTTACATAACATGACCCACATATGTAAAAACAGAAACTTGTCTACTAAACCAGGGGAATTCCCTGAAACCATGAAAAACTAAATCCGGCTGTTTTGTAGCAAATAAAATAAACAAATGTGCAAAGCCAAGTGGACATGTATTGAACGTCAACCCGGCAACCGCACGATGGCAACCAAGAGGTATAGTGGGGTCTATGGTTTCAAAACCTAGTACGGTAAAAAAAAATTTAAATTAACCGCAGTGTGGATGAATGGTTAACGCGGCCAATGTAAATATCAATTTCTACTTAAAATAATGTTCCTAACTAAGAAGTTAACTAACGTGTTTTTAACCCAATGTATTAATGGGTTCTACCAAATTACAGGAAAGTCACAACCATACACAACACACTGCAATTTCCAGTCCAAGAAAATCCAAAGTTGAAATACGTGTCATTATATTTGCGATCTTTTAGCTTTCTTAATGCAAGTTTGTTTTTGCATCTAATAAGTTCCCATCACTAAATTCGTTCTTATCAACATTTCGTTTCTTGTTTAGAAATTTATCCATTATTTTTGTTAGAAAAAACCTTAAATATTATACAAACTGAACTAAATAGAGTTGAGGTTAACTTGAAAGGTAGAGAAAACTCAGAAACAGTTGTAACTGGAAAGTGTCAACCACGTGTTTAACCATCACTATTTGTAAAACACATGTTGTATGCCATATATTCATACTACAGGGTCCCTAACCACAATTTGTATTTTATACACCGAGTAGCCTATGTAGTTTGTTTCTGCAAGCATAAACACATAGGTCCCACATAACTCTTAATCGGCCACTAACCAACTAAACTACAGTAAGTTGGTGACAATGCTAATTTCATTAAAAATGCGGGCCACAAACAATACTGTATGATATCATTGGCCACAAACAACGACGCTTAACAACGCATACAAAAACAAAGGAATTTACTTCGATCAGCTTGCCGTTTAAGACAAAATATGCTCGCCTCCAGTTTTCTCCAGCGCTTGCAAGATGCAATGGCATGGTGTTAGATGGCCATGATTGTATAATATATGGATGGAATGGTATCATAGTTACTGTAAAACAGCGGTTTTTAACTTTTTTGGTACCGCGCCTCCCTTGCGCGATAAATGTCCCATTTTTGTATTTAAAAATGGGGGGCGTAAACCAAAATACAGCAGCACAATTGGTATTTCAGCTATTTTATAATATCATACTTAGTTCGTGAAGCAGAATTGTGAGTAATAGCAGGCTAGCGTTTAAATGCTGTGCTCCGTATTTTTTTCAGCCTATCATAATTTCGAAACTTAGCTCGGTAAAAAAACAAAAAACGCTGATTTATGGAATCGCAAAGTGCACTATATCGCTTCAACAAAATTCTATGAAAGCTTCTGGGTAGAACAGGAAATGCGAAACTGTTACGCAACAATTATTCGTTTATGGCAACAATGGAATTTCAAACAGCATAAATAGCAAAGTAATCAGCGGTCTATAGTGGGTTCATCTACTTTTGAATTTTTACCAGCATTAAACTTTTGAATTTTTACCAGCATTCAAATTTTGAATTTTTACCAGCATTTCTACTTTTGAATTTTTACCAGCATTCAAATTTTGAATTTTTACCAGCATTTCTACTTTTGAATTTTTACCAGCATTCAAATGCGTTTTGCAAAATTTCTAAGTTTATTTTTTAAGTTTGCGGCTTGGGGCGTGTGTGCTGGATATCAATGCAGCTTTAACGTCACAATAGAAGACAGTAAACTGTGCGATGGGAAATCAGACTGTTCAGATTGCCGAGACGAAACTTCGTGTTTAAACACGAGATTCTTTCCTTGTGATGGGGATGGTTGTGTGACATTGCCCACTGTGACGTGTCAATCAGGAGTGACGTGTAACAGTTTCTGTGACGGCAGAAAAGACTGTCGTGATGGGTCGGATGAACGCCGAATCGGTTTCGGCTTCAAATGTGTGGTTCAATCCTTTAAGGTGCGCGTGCATGCTGTTAACAGGTGCATATTACCGCAGTTTTACGTTAAACGATGGAACTTTTTAAAGCAACCGAACGAAACTATTTGCTCTGGGGCTGAGGACGGAGAGTGTTATATCGTGCTGGGTGGGAATGTATACTTTAACCATCGTAAGTGCTGGACGTGCGGGGATGGCAGCATCATACACAGTCAGCAGGTGTGCGATGGGGTGTTGGACTGCGCCGACTTCACGGACGAATGTTTGTGCGAGGAAAATGGCGGCCTGCGCGATTTTTGCAGCCGAGTGTTGACCTCGGATAAAAGGTGTCGGGCGAATGAGGTGATGTGCATGAACTCGACGAACTGTATAGATCGCAGTAAAGTTTGTGATGAAATAAACGATTGCCTAGATGGTTCTGAAGAACGATATTGTCAGAACGAAGCAAGGATCAACAGCAGCTTTGTCTGCAACAAGTAAGATGCATAAACTTCTTTATTGTCGTCCTTATGGTAAAGAACAATGTATTTTAAAGATCAGCTTAAACCCGTTATTGGAGCTAATACAAGGTATTGAATATGATAGAGATATTGATACAGTTGAGTTTTTCACTGCGCCAAGGACATAATTACTTAATATGCCTTTAATTTCGGCCCACAACCATACGACTGATACATTTGTGGCACCTTATTTTAGGTGGCTTTAAGCAGCTTACTTAGTACTTTGCCAAAAAGGGAATCACTTAGCTTGCCTATGGTTTCGATCCCACAACCATACGGTGGATAGACCAATACGTTAGGATAGGATAGGATGTTCTTTTATCCCCGTGAATGGGAAAACCAAACGGGTTAACACACGGGCAATCGTCAGATCACCTCACGCCCATCGTCGGGTTACTGGAGCTATTGCAATGTGTTGTATATAATAGACATGTTCCTTCAATTTGGTAGAACCCATTAATCCGCTTGGTTCAGGCAATGTTCGTAAAGTGCCTTGCCCAAGGACACGACTAGCTAGCCACCAGTTTCGCTACGAATGCTCTAACCTCCCGGTGTAGAAATATTTCTCAAGACGATGATTCAAAATTACGATTTAAACAGGACCGTGGGAAAACAAGCGATGCCGGCAGTACCGTGTGACAAGCGACCGGACGACTGCACTTTCCTTGAGGACGAAGGGAACAACAATTGCAACGGTAGGCATATTTAAAACCACCAGGTATACCGTATGGCATCGCGCGTTGAAAATGTAAGGGAAACGAATATCGATGCGACAAAGCGGTTGTGTCTTTGGGGAAAACATCATTAAAATTAAAATGTTTGGTAACGGTCGTGCGGCCGAATGGACCGATACAAACATATCTAGTTTTAAAAATGACTAAGCAGTTGTGTTTTGGGGAGCCGTAAGGTTACATGACCGAATATTGTTAACGCGACAAATTCATATACTAAATTTGATAGAAATGTTCATATTGTTGTTTGTAAAGCCATACGGTCTAAGCGACGAGTTCAGCATATTGCTTTGAAACTTAGGTTGTTAAAAATATCAAGATCTATTGTAAAGACATACGGCAGTATGGGTTATGCGAGTAATACATATTTAGTTTTAAAAATCGATATTTGTAATTGATTTAAAACTTAGTCCTGTAGCATAAAAGATATAAAAAATCTTTGACTAAGTACTAAGAAAACGTAGGGTGAAATAAGTTTTAATGAGTATAAAACTATAAGCGTGTCAAATATCAAAACTATTATCCTAATCACTTCCTTTGTTTATCTATTTGAATTTGTTCGGTTAGGAAACTTTAGGCAAAATGGGGGTTTTCATACCAGAATATGTCAAAACTACTAATGTATAAATTTTTCTTTATTATTTTTTAATTTATTTTCGCCTTTTGCGTTCCTTTAATGAATTTAAATTCCGGTAGTTGTGCGATTAGGCGCGCACGCTAATTAATAATCGTCGTTTTTAATGCTTTAAGTACTCGACCTCTAAGTTTGTTATATTTCAGTTGGAAGCCAAATGAGTCTTTAGTTTTATAGTATTTGTTAACAGATTTTTTACCCGATTTGCTTTCTTTTTGCCCAAAACAGTACGATATTTATTTATGAAATTTCAAATTTATGTAAAATTAGTTTGGATCAACGCACAATTCGGTAAAAAAATGTTTAATGAGTTTGTTAAATTGTGGTATTTATATTTAAGTCAATTTTATTTACATAAAACCGTTATTGCTTTACAAATATAAAACACTTCGGGGAAGCAAGCAAATGTTTAGACTGTGTCTACGTTACAAGCAGCCTATGTTACGATTTTGAAAGGCTGCGTTGTAGCATAGTTTTCGAACTCGATTATCACGCGATTATCTAGAGAACAATATGGACGAAATTAACATTTTGAACCTCAAGCGTGAGCTGGAACAAATATCTGCGTGATGAGACATTTATAACAAAGAGGGAAGGGTATAATGCTCTAGTCAAATTACTACCGCTAATCAATGAGAACTACAATAACAGTATGACCTTTTGTAAAGATTTGTTGGAAGATATTCCAATTGGTGGAGTTGAAACTACAAAAAGCGAGGTCAGAGGAACAAAAATGGAATTCGGCGCCCATGTATCTGAATGGTTCACGAAGGTTTCTCAGTCACGAGACCGACTGCCATCCGCAAAAGTTCGATTGGCGAGTCTCGCGAAAAATCAGCAAGCCGTTCGAGTTTACGAGACTCGACAACGTGATCGAGAACGAGCAGAACGAGCAAAGCAAATTGCCTCGCTAGAAGCAGAACGGCAGTTTCAAGGGGACGAGGAAGAAGCCAATATTTCACTTTAAAAAAAGAGCTCGAATTAGAATTGGCGTTGGTTGAAGTCGAAGTCTAGGCTAAGCAACCTACTATTAGTGCTTCTCTAAACCTGAGGAAAAGTTGTCATCGAACACCCTCACACAGGAGAAAGTTATAAGTCCACGATTACAAACAAGATTGTCTAATCCTTTTATTTCACAAAAGCGCAGCAAATCAACCAACATTCTCCGGTTATGATCGGCCACCTGGTATAACGTCCACATCTGTAAAACCACACGATTCGTTTCACATTCAACAACAAATGCCAAACTCCATACTGAAATTGAATTGTTTATCCCTTCAAAAATAATAATAACACCATTAGCCCTGTCAAACAAGCAATGGAACAAAACAAGTATATTCGTTCGACGATCGTGGTGGAAGGAGACATAGCAATACGGAATACACTGATCGAATGCTACCTAAACCCATAGTAGATAAGTTTGATGGGGATCCTATGAACTACTGGACCTTTGTGAGGCAATTTAACGCATATAATTTGAAAGGGGCACAGTGACGATATTCGCTTGTGGTTTTTGCTGCAACATTGTGAACCAAAGGTTCGTGCAAAAATCGATCATTTGACTTTGAAGGTACCTGGAATTGAGTTTAAAATGGCATGGAAAGCTCTGTATGACGAATATGACCATCCGCATGAAATAGCACGGACACGGAGGTGCTAAGATCGGTTGAAACGTTACTCGAAATTGAACGACCATGGCGCTGAGGGGTTAAAAAGATTGGCGATTCTGATGGGCAGGTGCTGCTCGACATTGTACGATGCGAATAAAACGACGACGCTTGACTCGGTGGAACTAATGCTGTCCATTATACAAAAGTTCCCTGCAAAGATGAAGAACGAATGGGTTAAAAGGTCATTGCAAATCGAAACGAATACTCACCATCGTGTTAAATTGACCGATATGGCTGAATTTGTTAAATATCAAAGTCGGTTGACCAATTCGATTTTCGGTAAAGCGGTTTATCCTGCCGCGCAGAAATCAAGTCGAAGTGAAAAGTGTATGACATCCGTGTAGGACAAGTTACCACCATAGCGCCATTTTTGCCACCACCGATTGCGTTTACAGCATGCTTGTTTTGTTTTGGTAAACACGCTTTAGAATATTGTGATATGTTTATATCGAAATCCTACCCACAACAGTGTCAGTTTGCCAGAGAAAAGCAATTATGCTTTGAGTATTTGAAGAAAAACCACATGATGTCAGAGTACTTTAGTAAGACTAACTGTGGTGTTAATGGGTGCGACGGTAGATTTCACCATACGCTTCTACACCGACCTGCCAAGCAAGAACCCGTACGCGCAACAACTAACACTGTTTCATGTAACGCTGTTAGACCTCAACCACAAGCCCTTCAAATACCGATACCCCCGTTTACCTTAACATCGTCCCAGTAAGGATTCGAGTTCAAGACAAAGTAGTTTGATGCCATAGACTTTGGCGGTCAGTACGAACCCTACCATAACCAGCATTGTGGAACGAAATTTTTATGTTGACGACTGCTTGGTGTTTGTTCCAAGTGTCGATGTTGGCATTCGCGTTGTAAACGATTTGCAGAAACTCCAGTCTACACTGGCTTTAGACTGACCAAGTGGCTTTCGAATAGCGCCGAATTAGTAAATTCCGTTAACATCAAGGATCGGGCGAAATCGCTAAAAGTGGTATCAGCGAATGCTAATGTACAAGAAAAGGTGCTTGGAATTACGCGGGACGTACAATCAGATCAGTTAAAATTTACTGTTTCGTTAGCATTCCGTCAACTCGCTTTTTGATCCTCTAGGCTTCGTTGCACCAACAACGTTCGAGAAGTCTTATGTCGCCAAAAACTGAAGTGGGACGACAGCATGCCGATTGTTCAAGGTGGACAAGGATCGATTATTCAAGATGGAAAAGCTGGTTGAACAGTTTGCCAAGTCTGTGTTCCGTGCCAGTACCACAAAGAACAACATGAAATTCACTATTTCGTTAATGCTTCGAAAGTTGCACATGGGTCCGTGTGTTATATGCGCACTGCAAAATTTTACTGATGGCGAAATCATACTTGGCGCCATCGGGCGAGGAATCAATTCCAGGTTTGGAGTTGATGGCAGCAGTTACCGCTGTAAACATGGATACTGTGCATACATTTTTCTTTAGTATTATTAATGTTATTCTCGCCTTTTTCCTTTTTTCGTGCTTTAAGTGCTCAAAAGCCAAATAAGTTTTTAATTTTATAGTATTTGTATACAGATTTATTTATGTTTGGATCAACGCACCGCTCGGCAACAATTTTTTTTAAATGAGTTTGTTATATTGTGTTATTTATATTTAAGTAAATTTTTATTTATAGAAAACCGCCATTGCTTTACAAATATAAAACACTTTGAGGTAGCAAACGAGTGTATTTGACTGTGCCCTCGTTACAAGCAGCCTATGTTACGGAATTAGATTTGAAGGCTGCATTGTAACAAATTCTTTAATCACTGGCCTTTTTTCTAATTTTAATATTTTTCCATTTGCTAAAGTCGGATAGTAGGTACATTAGACCTACTTTTCGCACAGTGTTCATGTAAGTCTGAGAACCTGACTGATTAGATTGGTAGGTTAGTGCATCGCTCTTTCAGTCCAAGGATTGTAGCTTCGGAACTAGTCGCTATCTAGTTGGTTGTGTCCTTGGGCAAGGCCTTTAACGGACATTGCCTGTACCCAGTAGATTAATGGGTTCTACTAAATTAAAAAACGTGTAACTTATACACGACACACTGCAATAGCTCCGGTAACCCGACGATGGGAGCGAGGTTGTGCCAATTGCCCGTATGTTAACCCCTTTAGTTTTCGCATTCACGGGGATAAACCTATTAGTGATTGCATTACATAGTAATACGCTGATAGCATAATACTGATGTATGCCACGATTTGGCTCATTTCTAATTATATTCCAACTGTAAAAACGTAGTAATTACGCTTTGCAAGCAACTGACGGTTTAGCAGCAATTTCATCGCCATATCATAGCGATGTAGGATAAAGAAGTTTGAAACCCCACAAACCTAAATTCGTGAAGGTTATGTCCTCGGTTATATGGACAGCAATACTATTCATAGGATAGGACATTAATGTTTATCCCCGTGAATGGGAAAACCAAGGGGGTTGGTTAACACACGGGCAATCGTCAGATCACCTCGCGCTCACCGGAGCTATTCCTTTAATTTGGCAGAACCCTTTAATCCGCTGGGTTTAGGCAATGTCCGTAAAGTGCCTTGCTCAAGCGACACAACCGACTAGCTAGCGACCAGTTTCGCACCTGCAACCTTTCGATTGAAAGGCGACGGTTGCGCACTTAACCACCAGACTAACCGGCCGGACATCGCGCCATGACTAACTTACAAATCCATCCATAGTTTTCATCTATAGATTTAGCGTCAACCCGACAATTCGGGAAGGTTTCCAGTTAAAGATGGACCACGGTCTAATGTTGTAAATTAATTATAACCTCCGCGGTTATTCGTTGTACGTTTTGGATCAATTAGAAAATAAGGAAATGACAGTAAAGATAAAACACACAATTTCCTCTGCCTTTGCCAGAACTTTTGACTATTGTTTGTTATTTGATAGTGCTAAAACTATGACAATTTAATTATTTCAAAAGTTGATTTCCGTAACAACTTTAAACTTGTCCGGTTATACATTGCGTCCTATCACAATGAATAGATTGACGTGGATTCTCTATCATTCAATAAACTTTTAGAGCCATTTTTCGTACAATTAACCAAACAACAAATCCAATCAAAAATGGTTAGAAATAAATAGAGTATTCATGTGTATCCTATATGGTGGGGGAGACAAAAAGGTAATTGTCAGATTACCACGTGCCGATCTTAGGGTTACCAGAGCTATTGTAGGGTGTCACTGCGCCTTAGCCGAAAAGTTGAAAGGCACTTAAGGACATTGCCTTAACACGGCTCATTAATTGGAACTAAAACTTAAGTAATTTCTCAATTATACTAAACATATTGCAATAACTCCACTGACCCAACAGTAAGCGCAATAAGGTACCTGTGTGAGGACGCTCCTTGCAAATCCTATCCACGAGGATAAATATAATATACCTTATCGGTACGGTCTTGTGGCCGATTGGTTAGCACGACCGATAAATATACCGACTCTTTTAAAAAAACGGTCCCAGTGTTGAGCCCATCATGGGATCGAAACTAAGATCGGTAAAAAATAATATACCTTATCCTATCCATATTGAATTACCTACAGAAACAGCCAAGTACTGTCAGTACTATTCCACCATCGACAACCGCGTCCGATTCAACGCATGCAGTATCCCATTGGAATCAGTTTGTGATGGCGTTCCGAACTGTGCCAACCGGGAAGATGAAAATTACTGCTCAGTCAAATTACCCTGTGATCCAAACAACGTAGCAATGGGCTTCTACGACGCCGATTATGAAACGTAGGATAGAATGCAATTTTTTTCTGTTTTTGTTTTCTTTATTAAATGACGATCTTTTGATATCATGGACCCAAGGGAACATTTAAAAAAAAGGTATATGGAATCCATATTAATAAACCGTCCACTGCCTTACACAAAGAGGCAACCGACCAGTCAAGGACTAGTTTCGAATCTTCAACCTTTCGGCTAAAAGACGACGCTTTAACCAACGGAGATATGTGGTTTGGATAATGAAAAATTCAACTTATATTTGACCAACGAAATCCTTATTTATTTATTTTTTCGGACTAGGTTTTGAACCCGTGATTGACTCGTCACCGGGAATGTTTTCTTTTATAATAAAATCTGAATATGTATAGGTCGCTTTAACCATTCCACCACACAAATCTTTATTTTTTACCGTGCAAAGTTTCGAAGCCATGATGGCCTCTTTACCAGAACCGTCTTTTGTATAAGAGTCGGTATATGTATTGGTCGCGTTAACCATTAGGCCACAGAACAGTACATACAAATTCATTTTTACCGGACTTAGTTTCGAGCCAATAATGGGTTCGTTGCTAAGTCCGTTTTTTTGCATGTAAATCGGTATATATAAAGTTCGCGTTAACCATTCGGCCACACGATCGTACTACACACAAATCCATACCCTAAATATATCTCGCATATTATCAGGTGCGACTTCTATCGGAACTGTGCGAACGGAATAGACGAGCATGATTGTCATTCCTCGCATTTCTACTGCAACAATAACAACACGTTTCTCCGAAAAAGTCAAGTTCTGGACGGAGTGTTCGACTGCGACGATTTCAGCGACGAATGCCCCCCGAACGATAGAAACATCTCATCTGGGCACCGCTTGATAAAGGAGCTGCCTCTCCAAATTTCAATGTGGGTGATGATGATTCTCGCTTTGGTCGGAAATCTTGTGGTAATCACCAGAACCAGCCACGAGTTGTGGATAATGCTACGAAGAAGTTCATCCAACCTGAATAAGATTAAACTCAGCCATAAGATTATGGTGCTTAATCTATCAGTCGGAGATATTTTAATGGCGTTTTATTTTTGCATAGTGGTGGCCAAAAGCGTCGAATTTTCTGGAAATTATTGTCGTCATAAGTTGGAATGGCTGTCAAGCCCAGTGTGTTCTTTAGCCGGCGTGTTAGCTATGCTCTCGAGCCAATCAACTGTTCTTATAATGTCGCTTATGACAACATACAGACTATACGGCGTTCTCCGGCCGTTTCGGAATGAAACGACGTCCATTAAAACTCTGATCGGAATATTAATTTTGTTGTGGTTGTTGGCATTGATTCTTGCAGTTCTTCCACTCAGTTTAACTTTACAACCGACATTCGTAAGCGGATACATCATCAATCTGCCGTATATAAAGACATCAAATATAAGCTTGAAACAAATGCGGCAGTTGGTCGACCGTTTGAACATTCTATCAAATTCAAGTTACGTCATTGACCCGATCCAACCCGTGGATTCGTTCAGGAAGATATTTTTCAAAGGAGCAATCCCGCCAAGTGACGCCGGGATTAAAATTCTTGGTTTCTACAGTTCCAACAGCATGTGTTTGCCCAAGTAAGTCGTTTTTTTCAAGCAGACAAATACCACAGGGGTTACGAAAAGTCTGTCTGGACGGTTAGCTTATTCGTAACGAGTATGGGCCGAAACTAAAACTCAGCCGAAACAAAATTAGGCATTGGTTGGGATTTCGTTTCTCAAATTTTGTACGTTAATATCAATACACCTAGAACTAATTTTGTTCTTAGAAATGTACCTAATTATTCTGTACTTTTGTTTTACTTTACTTTAATCGTTTTTCCCCAAAAAATAAATAGTTGCAAATACAACATAGCACAATATAGGAACAAAAAATACGCTAAAAGGAAAAGTTAAAACTCGACATTAAAAGGAAATAAATATTAAATAGAGCTGACAAGGCTGCTAAAAATTAACCAAGGAGGGAGTTATTAGGTGGTAATATTGGTGGAGCGGTTGTGTAGCCGAATGGTTAGCACGACCGATTCACATACCATATTTTTGGGTTTAGCGGCCACGTCTAATTAAAGCGAACTTTACGTGTTCTAACGACTGTCGTTTTGCCGTTTTTTCCCGTTTTCCAAATTTTTATCAAGAGTCCCGTTTCGTGTTTATATCGCGGAAACAAAAAATAAACTAAACTAAACTAAAATATTCTACTTTTAAAATGACTTACTGTCAATTCTATCATGGGTTCGGAACTTAGCCGGACATCTATATCAAATAGAATTCGTAGTTACCCCGACTAAACTGATTGTTTTAGTTTATACAGCAAAGAAGATGAAGCGTCTTCCAAATTCACCATTTCGGTCATTTTGATTGATCTGCTGTTGTTTGTTTATCTATTTGTTGGTTATGTCGTCATATACAGAGCAACAATAAGAAGTAAGCCAAATATTACGTCACTTGTGTTGATGAATGTGCCAGCAGCATGACACTTAAACCAACAACTCTACTGTGGGCTTGAAGTGTCTTACGATACCCGTGGATAACGTCTGGCTTACTACACACAAGGATATAAAGGAACCAACCATTCACACACTGTAATAGCTTCAGCAACTCGAATGTGGGCATGAGGTGCCTTGCAATAACCGTGGATATAGCCTGGATTCTCACCCACAAGGATAAAAATGAATCCACCATCCACACACTGTAATAGATTCAACGACTCGACTGTGAGCATAAGGCGTCTTAAGAAGTCCGTCCAGTTAGTCTGGTGGTTAAGTGTGACACCTTTCAGTCGAAATGTTATGGGTACGAAACTGGTGGCTAGCTAGTCGGTTGTTTCCTTGGGCAAGGCACTTAATGGACATTGCCCCAACCCAGCGAATTAATGGGTTCTACCAAATTGAAGGAATGTCTCAATTTTTCAACACACTGCAATATCTCCGGTAACCCGACGGTGGGCGCGAGGTGATCTGACGATTGCCCGTGTGTTAACTCCCTTGGGTTTCCCATTCACGAGGATACACATGAATATCCTATTCTATCTATGGATAAATCCTGGCTGCTCACCTACAAGTATAAACATTGATCATTCAATCGTCCTCATAGATGGCCGGGCAAGACGCTGGAGATTACCGGAAACCGACGTTCGTTCTCGCGAAGACCGGGCCATGTGGATTCGCATAGCAAGCCTGATATTAACCGATTTCGCCTGTTGGGTCCCAATATGTTTAATGTCCCTTTTGAGCTATGGCGGGGTTGCGTTGCCGGATGTTGTTTACCCATTTACGGCGACGATTCTATTTCCAATCAACAGTGTGTTCAACCCTTGGCTTTATTCGACCGATATGCTCCTTATAGATTGCTGTTCCACTACCAAAGGTGTTGACAACAGGAGGTTGTCACGCAAAACTTACAGCTCCTGTCTAAGCCATACCCACCGAAATCCACGTCCCACAAGAAGTAATATCGGCGAAATTCTTCTGCAAACCATATCCGCATCGCCACGTTTAAACCACCCGTACCGTAAACAAAAACAGCAAACAAATCTTTGCACAAAAAATACACAAACTCTGTCATTTTTTCAACAGAAATATCGAAGACAGACGAGTTTGGGTTCGATCTCTGGTAATTCGATTTACCAATCGGCTGAAACCATAATAAATGTGACTGAAGTTTAAACTTAAAATAATTTTTAATCAAACATTTTTTAGACTAAATTTAATCCTATTTTTAATAAATTATTAAAACAAAATGTCTTCGATGTGTTTCCTGGCAGAGAATAGTAGCCTACATCACTAATTTTTGTGTGAACAAAAAGTTTGTGAGATTACGTTGACAACATGAGACAGTTCCGTTGTGTGGCCGAATGGTTAACGCGGCCGATACATGTTCCGACTTTTATACAAAAAACGGTCCATCACCGGTTCGAAACTTGGCTCGGTAAAAAAAAACATTATTGAGATTGGTCCTAATGAAAATTGTACGTAGTTATATGGACGCAAGGCACTGACGATTGCTCGTGTGATAACGCCCGTTTGTGTTTTTGTAACAATTCCAGGGTTCGTGTGTAGCATTTCGTATAATCCAAATTTGTTTTAATTTATTTTATGTTTAAAATATTTTGTGTTTTCACGTCGTTTATCTTTGCGTTTGAAGTTTTCCGACTCTTTCACGTATTATTACCCGTTACGTAATTATCACCTTGTACGGGCCTTTGTATTTTTGCAGTTTAAACCGTTAACATAGTTTTCCCACCTAATTCCCCACAGTTAGTAAAACGTGCAGATGTGAAACGTATCGCACGTAAACTTCTCGCACCTCGTAAATGCCGTATATATTCGAAATTTGAATAAGATAACTCACTATAATAACCTAATATAACCTACAATAACGTATCAAGTAACTTGTCGCGAATAAACCGTATATGAATGAGACGCAGAATACGACTAGTTGAATCAAGAGTTAGACTTTGAGTTTGAGATCTAAACTTTACAAATCGTGGCTACCATAATTTTTGGTAGGCGTTCTGTGGAGAGTAAACTTTATAAACTTTCCGCTGCGCAGCTCGCCAGAGACCGTAAGGCAGCCGGCTAAATCAACCTCAGCCAACTTCAAGCAATTTTTTTTGCATGCAATTTTTATATTTATTATTCATTTGTTTACTCAATTTCAAAAAGCTAGCTGCTACTATTGTGAAGAAAAAGGGGTTTTGTGTAGCCAGTATCATGCAACATTGAAAGCAGGTAGAATAACAATTGAATTTGAAGAAAATTGCCAAAGCAACAGTGTGGTATGATGTAGTGACGTTAATACAAATATGCACCTAATTAACCTAAACATACTATTAGAAGCAAAAAGAAAATAAACACATTCAATTGCACCAATTTCCATCTACAAAATGGTGTATAATTTAAGGTATTTTATAAATTGAACATGAGTGCAACTTTCACGTTCGTGCCGTTTTATAATTTTCAACAAACCAATCACATGTTTCTTTCAACGCAATCGGAAACGGTGTGAATTTAAAGTCGGGTAGATATTTTCTTAACTTTGCATTATCTGCTGTTTTCTTGTATTGACCGTAAGACTTCTCAGTGTCAAAAATGAATCCATTCTTGAATTCCAGAAATAATGGAATCGTATGACACTTGGTCATTTGTTAGACAACATAGTCCAGATATCCAGAAACTTAAATTTTAATTTATAAATCCTGGGGAATTCTCCTCGTTAAAAACCAAAACCGTATTTTTTTGTAAAAAATCAGGTTTTTTGGTCATAGCGTTTGAATGGCTACTCTACTTGTAATCAGATTTGGTGGACTGTAAATACATTAGCCACATATTTAACACTTGAAAAAATGAACTAGGGAACTAAATACCCTAAAATAGGATCCTGTTCTTAGTTTCCCTAGGGTTAAATTCCAGGGGAATTCCCCTGGAACAATAAAAACCAAAACGGTGTATTTAAAAAAAATAAGCTGTTTTGGGCATAGCGCTTGAACAGCTTCTCCAATTTCATTCCGATTTGGTTAAATGTTGTACTGTTAGCCAGTTCTTTGCTAATTAAAAGAAAGAAAACATTAACTTAAGGGTAATTTCCTTAAACTCGAAGATATGTTCCTGAATCATGATTGTGACAGGCATGACATTTTGTCACGACATCCACCATAGGGGGTAGTGGAAACGCAAAAAACCATTGTCATTTGTTGGACAACATTTGTTAGGTTTAGATATGCAAAAAATAGTTTTGGAAATAAATTCGAGGGGATTCCCCTGTGACTCTAAAAACCTAACGGTATTTTTTTCTAAAAAATAGCTTATTTTAAGCATAGCGTTAGCACAGGTGCTCCTGATCAGTTTGGTAAATGTCAATGCGGTAGCTGCTGCTCTATCAACGAAAAAAAATACCTAAGAAAATACCCTAAAAAGGATTTATTTCTAAACCATGATTATGACAGGCAAGCCATACCGCCCCGACATCTCCAACAAGGTTTTGTCAACTTAGATTACAACTTTAAGAATTGTTAGATAACATGACCCGGATATGTAAAAACAGATTTTATGTACTAAACCTAGGGGAATTACCCGAAGCTATGAAAAACCAA
This sequence comes from Ciona savignyi, assembly GCA_000149265.1. Lineage (NCBI taxonomy): Eukaryota > Metazoa > Chordata > Ascidiacea > Phlebobranchia > Cionidae > Ciona > Ciona savignyi. The sequence goes on along the minus strand of CH002187.1, from coordinate 13,728 downwards.
ATCGGGCTGTTTTGGAATTTAGCTTCATTTCACTAAAGCGCTTGACAAGGGGCTTTAACTTAAAACATTTGTGTTGAAATGTTCGTTATTTTAACACGATTATTATTTTTAACTAAACATAGAAAAGAAGTTTTGTTTGATAACTATGCGACCCAAGCGTTATGGTTTTAAAAACAAAACTATGACAGTACGGTTGGACCTGATGTGTACGTATCTGACAATAAATATGTTGTTTAATGAATATGGACAAAAATATTTAATTGTTACCTCAGTGACCCATGCATTTATGCTTGCAGAAACAAACTACATACTCAGTGTACAAATTGTAGTTAGGAACCCTTCTCGCATGAATATATAGCATACAAAATGTGTTTTAAGAATAACACAAGAATAACATTTTCGGTGGTTAAACACGTGGTTGACACTTTCTAGTTTCTTTTCGATTTAAATAAGGTCCATTTAATTTCTATCCTATTAGAATAAGGTAGATTTAATTTCCTTTCTATTTGAATAAGGTCCATTTAATTTCTTTTCTATTTGAATGAGGTTGATTTAGTTTCTATTATATTTGAATAAGTTTAATTTAATTTATTTTCCATTTTAATAAACACCTTTTAATTAATTTCTATAAATAAGGTCCAAATAATAATGTGCCCCATTTAATAAAATGGTGCACATATTGTTTTTGTTCGATTTTTCCCGTTTTTTCTTCTTTTTTTTCTCCAAACGCTTGACAGGCATGGCATTCGGCCCCGACATCTACCTAAAGAAATATTGGAATCGCAATGAAACTTTGCCATTTGTTAGAAAACCTGGTTTAGATATGGAGAAACTAAAATTTTGGGTGATTAATCCTGGGGAATTTCCCTGTGACGTTAAAAACCAAAACGGTATTTTTTTCTAAGTAATGATCTTTTGGGGGCATAGCGCTTGAACGGCGACTCCAATTTAATTCAGATTTGGTGGAATGTAAGTGCATTAGCCACTTATATAACACTTACAAGAAATAAAAAAACTACCTAGGGAAATACCCCCAACATTTTTTGTTATAAAATCATTATTGTGACAGGCATGCCATGTCGCGCCGACATCTTCCAAAAGGAGTAAAGGAATAACAATTTGTTATTTGTTAGACAATATGAACTAGATAAGCAGAAACTAAAATTTTGGGTGATAAATCTCAGCAAATTCCCCTATTAAAGGAACGTGTTAATCATACACAACACACTATACAATAGCTCCGGTAACCCGACGGTGCGCGCGACGTAATCTGACGATTGCCCGTGTGTTGACCTCCTTGGTTTTTCCATTCACGGGGTTAAACATGAATATCCCATGCTATCCTATCCTGATAACCAATGCTTTTGTTACCTGGCTAAGTTTCGAATCCACGATGGCCCCCTCACTAAGACCGTTTTTAAGTGGAAATCAGTATGAATCGTTGTCGTCAACCTTTGGGCAGCACATTCCAACAAATCCGACGATGAGCACCCGGTTGTTCCACGTCTAATGTGCAACGCTTTACACGTTTCCACAGCTGACAATATAAAGACTTCTATACTTTAAGGAAGAAAGATACAACTACAAAACAAACGATAAAAAAGTAGTTCCACAAAACACGTAATCCATAACAAACACATCTTTTTGAATAGATGGCAAGTAGTAAAACAGACATAGGCAACATACGGTCCGCGTGCCGTACCGCCCGTAAAGGGGGTTTTACTTTTGTATTTTTTTCCTTTTTTTAAATTTATCCCGCTATTTCTTCGTTGCCATTTTTAAACCAAGTTTTCGACCCCATGATGGGCTCTTTACTAGGCTGAACCAAGTTTCGAACTCATACCGGTACTAGGTCATTTTTGTATATGTGTCGGTATATATGTATTGGTCACATTGACCACTTGGCCACATGACCGTACCAAGCGTACTTCACTGTTATAATGCAGCAAATAAAATAAACAAATATTCAAAACCATTAAGTGCACATGTATTGTACATCAACCCTACAACCGCACGATGGCAACCGAGAGCTATGGTGGGCTCTATGGTTTCGAAACCTTTAAATACAATCTTAACAAAGATACGTATATTGCACACACATTGTTTATATAGTAGTGGTTCTTAATCTTTTTGGAGCGTACCAGAGACCAATTAAGAAACGAAAGGGCGCACTTTACATAGAAAATTAAAACATTATTCTAAATACACAAACAATTTTAAAAAATATATAGAAAATTTAAAATTTTATTGAATTAGTTTTATTACCGAATTTTCCACGAAATTACTGTTTCCTGAGCGGTCTTGCTGGGCAAAGCTTGGCTGTTGAAGTCTTCTTCTTTGATGGAAATCCAAAATTTTTCAAGTAAGAGCTCTTCGCAATTTATTTTTAATCCTTGGTCACTAGATATAGAAGCCAATTCCCCTTCTTCAGCTAATATTAATCCAGCATCAGTTGGAATTTTCTTGAAAGGATTTCTAATTCAATCAGAATGGTCTACATTTAATTACGGAAAATAAAATCTCGATATTTCTTGTAAAATTGTTAAATGATCAAATGTGATCCCGAGTGAAGGAAACATTTTAAGTTATATAATTTCTCTTCCATATTGATAGTTTTTTATGAAATGCGCTTAACTTATTTGTGGACGTTAGGATATTTTCATTTTTCCCTTGCATGCTTCTGTTCTGGTTATTAAGATGCTAAAATATGTTTACTAAATACGCAAGCCTAGAAATCCAGAATTTAGATTTCAAATATTCACTGAAAACTTTCATTTCATCAAAAAATAAAAGCAGCTCTTCTCGGAGTTCATGCACACGACAGAGTACCTTAACCCCTGGATAGCCACCTAACTTAACTGTGTAAAAGTAACCTTTTGTGTTGTGAATCCATTCCAATACAAATTTGTTCAAATGAACGACACTTTAATGGCCTTCCTTTAATAAAATTAACTATTTTTACAACTTGATTAAAAACTTTTTAAATTCATCTCCTAATGTTATTTGCAACTAAAGCCTCTCTGTGTAGAAAGCAGAAGCCTAAGTAGTAATGAAGTTGGGATTTTGCCTTTCCTTTACAAGTGTTGTAATTGCTTTTAAAAAACCCACCATAGAAGATACTCCATCGGTGCAAACGCCAATACATGATTTTCATGATAAGTCCCCTCTTTACGAGAAAGTTATTTAGAATTTGGAAAATGTCTTTAGTAGTACCTGGCATTACTTTGCAACATAAAACTGATTAACTATTTGTTAATTTCGTTCTCATCAACATTTCGTTTCTTGTTTAAAAATTTAACCATTATTTTTGTTAGAAATAACCTTAAATATTATACAAACTGAACTAAATAGATTTTAGGTTAACTTGAAAGGTACAGAAAACTCAGAAACAGTTGTAACTAGAAAGTGTCAACCACGTGTTTAACCACCACTATTTGTAAAACACATGTCGTATGCCATATATTCATACTACAGGGTCCCTAACCACAATTTGTATTTTATACACCGAGTAGCCTATGTAGTTTGTTTCTGCAAGCATAAACGCATAGGTCCCACATAACTCTTAATCGGCCACTAACCAACTAAACTACAGTAAGTTGGTGACAATGCTAATTTCATTAAAAATGCGGGCCACAAACAATACTGTATGATATCATTGGCCACAAACAACGACGCTTAACAACGCATACAAAAACAAAGGAATTTACTTCAATCAGCTTGCCGTTTAAGACAAAATATGCTCGCCTCCAGTTTTCTCTAGCGCGTGCACGATGCAATGGCATGGTGTTAGATGGCCATGATTGTATAATATATGGATGGAATGGTATCATAGTTACTATAAAACAGCGGTTTTTAACTTTTTTGGTACCGCGCCTCCCTTGCGCGATAATTGTCTCATTTTTGTATTTAAAAATGGGGGCGTAAACCAAAATACAGCAGCACAATTGGTATTTCAGCTGTACGGTCGTCTGGCCAAACGGTTAACGCGACCGATACATATACCGACTCCTATACAAAAAACGGTCTAAGTGACGAGCCCATTATGGGTTCGAAACTTAAATCGGTAAAAAAAA
>CH002188.1:414411-452243 GCA_000149265.1 Ciona savignyi | reverse complement strand
GTGTTAATTTTTTTTCTTTGTGTCGCATTGCTATACAATATGTTATATTTTTGCGCATGTTCAATATATTACAATTTTATACAAAAAATGCACAGATGACAATATGTATTTATACACAAAAATATTTAACATTGTTTTATTGCAAGTCAAAAATCATATAAAACGAAAAAATTATTCCAGCCGGATTCGAACCAGCGACCTATGGATAACCATCAGAACTTCTCCAGTCCACCGCTCTACCAACTGAGCTATCGAAGGTTGCCGTTGCCCTCTATTTGAAAATGTTTTTTAAGTTCAAGTAAAGATTTACAGCGTCACTGTAAGATATTTGATATAATTACATCTTATTTTAAGTGTAAATCTTATTCACAAATCATAAAATACTTCAAAATTTTCAATATAAACATACATTTTTACGAACATTCAATTTGTTAAGTTTAGTTTGGAAAAAATTTCTTGATAGTGAATATTCAAGCTGATTATACATTATCCGCTGTTACGTTTTTTTTGCGGCTCTACAAGAACGAGGCTAACCATAGAACAGGTTATTCGAATGTAGTGAAGTTTTAAAAAAATGTGTTAATTTTTTTTCTTTGTGTCACATTGCTATACAATATGTTATATTTTTACGTATGTTCAATATATTACAATTTTATACAAAAAATGCAAAGATGACAATATGTATTAAAACACAAAAATATTTAACATTGTTTTATTGCAAGTCTAAAATCATATAAAACTAAAAAATCCTTCGAGCCGGATTCGAACCTGCGATCTATGGATAACCATCACAACTTCTACAGTCCACCGCTCTACCAACTGAGCTATCGAAGGATGCTTTTCCCGGTCTTTAATAATGTTTTTCAAATTCAATTAAAGATTCGCAGCGTCACTGTAATATATATTATGCCAATACACTTTATTTTGAGCATAAATCTTATGAATAAATCATAAAATATTACAAAATCTTTAAGATATATATACATTTTTAGGAACATTCGAATTGTTAAGTTTAGGTTGGGAAAAATCCTCCGATAGTGAATATGCAAACAGATTATAGATAATACGTTGTTAGATTTTTGCGGTTCTGTAAAAATGTGGCTAACGAAAGAGCAGGTTATTCGAAAGTAGTAAAGATTAAAAAAATGGATTAATTTTTTTTTTGGTGTCACATTGCTACAATATGTTATATATTGACCCGAGATAAAAATATTAGAGTTTAATATAAAAATGGACAAATGATAATATCTATTTATGCACAAAAAATATTTAACATTGTTTCATTGCAAGTCAAAAATCATATAAAATGAAAAAATCCTTCGAGCCGGATTCGAACCAGCGACCTATGGATAACCATCACAACTTCTACAGTCCACCGCTCTACCAACTGAGCTATCGAAGGTTGCCGTATTACGAAATCTTTAAGATATATATACATTTTTAGGAACATTCAATTTGTTAAGTTTAGGTTGGGAAAATTCCTCCGATAGTGAATATGCAAACGGATTATACATAATACGTTGTTACATTTTTGCGGTTCTTTAAAAATGTGGCTAACAAAAGAGCAGGTTATACGAAAGTAGTAAAGTTTAAAAAAATGTATTCATTTTGATAATGTCTATTTATGCACAAAAATATTTAACATTATTTCATTGCAAGTCAAAACTCAAATAAAATGAAAAAAATCCTTCGAGCCGGATTCGAACCAGCGACCTATGGATAACCATCACAACTTCTACAGTCCACCGCTCTACCAACTGAGCTATCGAAGGTTGCCGTTGACCTCTATTTGAAAATGTTTTTAAGTTCAAGTAAAGATTCACAGCGTCACTGTGAGATATTTGATTTAATTACACTTTATTTTAAGTGTAAATCACACTCACAAATCATAACATACTTCAAAATTTTCAATATAAACATACATTTTTACGAACATTCAATTTGTTAAGTTAAGTTTGGAAAAAATTTCTTGATAGTGAATATTCAAGCTGATTATACATTATCCGCTGTTTCGTTTTTTTGCGGCTCTACAAGAACGTGGCTAACGATAGAACAGGTTATTCGAATATAGTAAAGTTTTAAAAAAAATTGTTAATTTTTTTTCTTTGTGTCACATTGCTATACAATATGTTATATTTTTGCGCATGTTCAATATATTACAATTTTATACAAAAAATGCAAAGATGACAATATGTATTAAAACACAAAAATATTTAACATTGTTTTATTGCAAGTCAAAAATCATATAAAACAAAAAAATCCTTCCAGCCGGATTCGAACCAGCGACCTATGGATAACCATCAGAACTTCTACAGTCCACCGCTCTACCAACTGAGCTATCGAAGGTTGCCGTTGCCCTCTATTTGAAAATGTTTTTTTAAGTTCAAGTAAAGATTTACAGCGTCACTGTGAGATATTTGATATAATTGCATCTTATTTTAAGTGTAAATCTTATTCACAAATCATAAAATACTTCAAAATTTTCAATATAAACATAAATTTTTACGAACATTCAATTTGTTAAGTTTAGTTTGGAAAAAATTTCTTGATAGTGAATATTCAAGCTGATTATACATTATCCGCTGTTACGTTTTTTTTGCGGCTCTACAAGAACGTGGCTAACCATAGAACAGGTTATTCGAATGTAGTAAAGTTTAAAAAAAATGTGTTAATTTTTTTTCTTTGGGTCACATTGCTATACAATATGTTATATTTTTACGTTTGTTCAATATATTACAATTTTATACAAAAAATGCAAAGATGACAATATGTATTAAAACAAAAAAATATTTAACATTGTTTTATTGCAAGTCTAAAATCATATAAAACTAAAAAATCCTTCGAGACGGATTCGAACCTGCGACCTATGGATAACCATCACAACTTCTACAGTCCACCGCTCTACCAACTGAGCTATCGAAGGATGCTTTTCCCGTTCTTTAATAATGTTTTTCAAATTCAATTAAAGATTCGCAGCGTCACTGTAATATATATTATGCCAATACACTTTATTTTGAGCATAAATCTTATGAATAAATCATAAAATATTACGAAATCTTTAAGATATATATACATTTTTAGGAACATTCAATTTGTTAAGTTTAGGTTGGGAAAATGCCTCCGATAGTGAATATGCATACGGATTATACATAATACGTTGTTACATTTTTGCGGTTCTGTAAAAATGTGGCTAACAAAAGAGCAGGTTATTCGAAAGTAGTAAAGTTTAAAAAAAATGTATTCATTTTTTTCTTTGTGTCACATTGCTACAATATGTTATATATTTACCCAAGATAAAAATATTAGAATTTTATTTAAAAATGCACAGATGATAATATCTATTTATGCACAAAAATATTTAACATTGTTTCATTGCAAGTCAAAAATCATATAAAATGAAAAAATCCTTCGAGCCGGATTCGAACCAGCGACCTATGGATAACCATCACAACTTTCTACAGTCCACCGCTCTACCAACTGAGCTATCGAAGGTTGCCGTTGCCCTCTATTTGGAAATGTTTTTAAGTTCAATTAAAGATTCACAGCGTCACTGTGAGATATTTGATTTAATTACACTTTATTTTAAGTGTAAATCTTACTCACAAATCATAACATACTTCAAAATTTTCAATATAAACATACATTTTTACGAAGATTCAATTTGTTAAGTTAAGTTTGGAAAAAAATTTCTTGATAGTGAATATTCAAGCTGATTATACATTATCCGCTGTTACGTTTTTTTGCGGCTCTACAAGAACGTGGCTAACGATAGAACAGGTTATTCGAATGTAGTGAAGTTTTAAAAAAATGTGTTAATTTTTTTTCTTTGTGTCACATTGCTATACAATATGTTATATTTTTACGTATGTTCAATATATTACAATTTTATACAAAAAATGCAAAGATGACAATATGTATTAAAACACAAAAATATTTAACATTGTTTTATTGAAAGTCAAAAATCATATAAAATGAAAAAATTCTTCGAGCCGGATTCGAACCAGCGACCTATGGATAACCATCACAACTTCTACAGTCCACCGCTCTACCAACTGAGCTATCGAAGGTTGCCGTTGCCCTCTATTTGAAAATGCTTTTTAAGTTCAAGTAAAGATTCACAGCGTCACTGTGAGATATTTGATTTAATTACACTTTATTTTAAGTGGAAATCTTATTAGACAAATCATAAAATACTTCAAAATTTTCAATATAAACATATATTTTTACGAACATTCAATTTGTTAAGTTAAGTTTGGAAAAAAATTCTTGATAGTGAATATTCAAGCTGATTATACATTATCCGCTGTTACGTTTTTTGCGGCTCTACAAGAACGTGGCTAACGATAGAACAGGTTATTCGAATGTAGTGAAGTTTTAAAAAAAATGTGTTAATTTTTTTCTTTGTGTCACATTGCTATACAATATGTTATATTTTTACGCATGTTCAATATATTACAATTTTATACAAAAAATGCAAAGATGACAATATGTATTAAAACACAAAAATATTTAAAATTGTTTTATTGAAAGTCAAAAATCACATAAAACGAAAAAATCCTTCGAGCCGGATTCGTACCAGAGACCTATGGATAAACATCACAACTTCTACAGTCCACCGCTCTACCAACTGAGCTTTCGAAGGATGCTCTTCCCGGTCTTTAATAATGTTTTTCAAATTCAATTAAAGATTTGCAGCGTCACTCTAATATATATTATGCCAATACACTTTATTTTGAGCATAAATCTTATGAATAAATCATAAAATATTACGAAATCTTTAAGATATATATACATTTTTAGGAACATTCAATTTGTTAAGTTTAGGTTGGGAAAATTCCTCCGATAGTGAATATGCAAACGGATTATAGATAATACGTTGTTACATTTTTTGCGGTTCTGTAAAAATGTGGCTAACAACAGAGCAGGTTATTCGAAAGTAGTAAAGTTTAAAAAAATGTATTCATTTTTTTCTTTGTGTCACATTGCTACAATATGTTATATATTTACCCAAGATAAAAATATTAGAATTTTATTTAAAAATGCACCGATGATAATATCTATTTATGCACAAAAATATTTAACATTGTTTCATTGCAAGTCAAAAATCATATAAAATGAAAAAATCCTTCGAGCCGGATTCGAACCAGCGACCTATGGATAACCATCACAACTTCTACAGTCCACCGCTCTACCAACTGAGCTATCGAAGGTTGCCGTTGACCTCTATTTGAAAATGTTTTTAAGTTCAAGTAAAGATTCACAGCGTCACTGTGAGATATTTGATTTAATTACACTTTATTTTAAGTGTACATCACACTCACAAATCATAACATACTTCAAAATTTTCAATATAAACATACATTTTTACGAACATTCAATTTGTTAAGTTTAGTTTGAAAAAAATTTCTTGATAGTGAATATTCAAGCTGATTATACATTATCCGCTGTTACGTTTTTTTGCGGCTCTACAAGAACGTGGCTAACGATAGAACAGGTTATTCGAATGTAGTGAAGTTTTAAAAAAATGTGTTAATTTTTTTTCTTTGTGTCACATTGCTATACAATATGTTATATTTTTACGTATGTACAATATATTACAATTTTATACAAAAAATGCAAAGATGACAATATGTATTAAAACACAAAAATATTTAACATTGTTTTATTGAAAGTCAAAAATCATATAAAATTAAAAAATCCTTCGAGCCGGATTCGAACCAGCGACCTATGGATAACCATCACAACTTCTACAGTCCACCGCTCTACCAACTGAGCTATCGAAGGATGCTTTTCCCGGTCTTTAATAATGTTTTTCAAATTCAATTATGATTCGCAGCGTCACTGTGATATATAACATGCAAATACACTTTATTTTGAGCATAAATCTTATGAATAAATCATAAAATATTACAAAATCTTTAAGATATATATACATTTTTAGGAACATTCGATTTGTTAAGTTTAGGTTGGGAAAAATCCTCCGATAGTGAATATGCAAACAGATTATAGATAATACGTTGTTAGATTTTTGCGGTTCTGTAAAAATGTGGCTAACGAAAGAGCAGGTTATTCGAAAGTAGTAAAGATTAAAAAAATGGATTAATTTTTTTTTTGGTGTCACATTGCTACAATATGTTATATATTGACCTGAGATAAAAATATTAGAGTTTAATATAAAAATGGACAAATGATAATATCTATTTATGCACAAAAATATTTAACATTGTTTCATTGCAAGTCAAAAATCATATAAAATGAAAAAATCCTTCGAGCCGGATTCGAACCAGCGACCTATGGATAACCATCACAACTTCGACAGTCCACCGCTCTACCAACTGAGCTATCGAAGGTTGCCGTTGACCTCTATTTGAAAATGTTTTTAAGTTCAAGTAAAGATTCACAGCGTCACTGTGAGATATTTGATATAATTACACTTTATTTTAAGTGTAAATCTTATTAACAAATCATAAAATACTTCAAAATTTTCAATATAAACATACATTTTTACGAACATTCAATTTGTTAAGTTAAGTTTGGAAAAAAATTCTTGATAGTGAATATTCAAGCTGATTATACATTATCCGCTGTTACGTTTTTTTGCGGCTCTACAAGAACGTGGCTAACGATAGAACAGGTTATTCGAATGTAGTGAAGTTTTAAAAAAATGTGTTAATTTTTTTTCTTTGTGTCACATTGCTATACAATATGTTATATTTTTACGTATGTTCAATATATTACAATTTTATACAAAAAATGCAAAGATGACAATATGTATTAAAACACAAAAGTATTTAACATTGTTTTATTGAAAGTCAAAAATTATATAAAATGAAAAAATCCTTCGAGCCGGATTCGAACCTGCGACCTATGGATAACCATCACAACTTCTACAGTCCACCGCTCTACCAACTGAGCTATCGAAGGATGCTTTTCCCGGTCTTTAATAATGTTTTTCAAATTCAATTATGATTCGCAGCGTCACTGTGATATATAACATGCAAATACACTTTATTTTGAGCATAAATCTTATGAATAAATTATAAAATATTACAAAATCTTTAAGATATATATACATTTTTAGGAACATTCGATTTGTTAAGTTTAGGTTGGGAAAAATCCTCCGATAGTGAATATGCAAACAGATTATAGATAATACGTTGTTAGATTTTTGCGGTTCTGTAAAAATGTGGCTAACGAAAGAGCAGGTTATTCGAAAGTAGTAAAGATTAAAAAAATGGATTAATTTTTTTTTTGGTGTCACATTGCTACAATATGTTATATATTGACCTGAGATAAAAATATTAGAGTTTAATATAAAAATGGACAAATGATAATATCTATTTATGCACAAAAATATTTAACATTGTTTCATTGCAAGTCAAAAATCATATAAAATGAAAAAATCCTTCGAGCCGGATTCGAACCAGCGACCTATGGATAACCATCACAACTTCTACAGTCCACCGCTCTACCAACTGAGCTATCGAAGGTTGCCGTTGCCCTCTATTTGGAAATGTTTTTAAGTTCAATTAAAGATTCACAGCGTCACTGTGAGATATTTGATTTAATTACACTTTATTTTAAGTGTAAATCTTACTCACAAATCATAACATACTTCAAAATTTTCAATATAAACATACATTTTTACGAAGATTCAATTTGTTAAGTTAAGTTTGGAAAAAAATTTCTTGATAGTGAATATTCAAGCTGATTATACATTATCCGCTCGTTACGTTTTTTTGCGGCTCTACAAGAACGTGGCTAACGATAGAACAGGTTATTCGAATGTAGTGAAGTTTTAAAAAAATGTGTTAATTTTTTTTCTTTGTGTCACATTGCTATACAATATGTTATATTTTTACGTATGTTCAATATATTACAATTTTATACAAAAAATGCAAAGATGACAATATGTATTAAAACACAAAAATATTTAACATTGTTTTATTGAAAGTCAAAAATCATATAAAATGAAAAAATCCTTCGAGCCGGATTCGAACCAACGACCTATGGATAACCATCACAACTTCTACAGTCCACCGCTCTACCAACTGAGCTATCGAAGGATGCTTTTCCCGGTCTTTAATAATGTTTTTCAAATTCAATTATGATTCGCAGCGTCACTGTGATATATAACATGCAAATACACTTTATTTTGAGCATAAATCTTATGAATAAATCATAAAATATTACAAAACTCTTTAAGATATATATACATTTTTTAGGAACATTCGATTTGTTAAGTTTAGGTTGGGAAAAATCCTCCGATATTGAATATGCAAACAGATTATAGATAATACGTTGTTAGATTTTGTGCGGATTCTGTAAAAATGTGGCTAACGAAAGAGCAGGTTATTCGAAAGTAGTAAAGATTAAAAAAATGGATTAATTTTTTTTTTGGTGTCACATTGCTACAATATGTTATATATTCGACCCGAGATAAAAATATTAGAGTTTAATATAAAAATGGACAAATGATAATATCTATTTATGCACAAAAATATTTAACATTGTTTCATTGCAAGTCAAAAATCATATAAAATGAAAAAATCCTTCGAGCCGGATTCGAACCAGCGACCTATGGATAACCATCACAACTTCTACAGTCCACCGCTCTACCAACTGAGCTATCGAAGGTTGCCGTTGCCCTCTATTTGAAAATGTTTTTAAGTTCAAGTAAAGATTCACAGCGTCACTGTGAGATATTTGATATAATTACACTTTATTTTAAGTGTAAATCTTATTAACAAATCATAAAATACTTCAAAATTTTCAATATAAACATACATTTTTACGAACATTCAATTTGTTAAGTTAAGTTTGGAAAAAAATTCTTGATAGTGAATATTCAAGCTGATTATACATTATCCGCTGTTACGTTTTTTTGCGGCTCTACAAGAACGTGGCTAACGATAGAACAGGTTATTCGAATGTAGTGAAGTTTTAAAAAAATGTGTTAATTTTTTTTCTTTGTGTCACATTGCTATACAATATGTTATATTTTTACGTATGTTCAATATATTACAATTTTATACAAAAAATGCAAAGATGACAATATGTATTAAAACACAAAAGTATTTAACATTGTTTTATTGAAAGTCAAAAATTATATAAAATGAAAAAATCCTTCGAGCCGGATTCGAACCAGCGACCTATGGATAACCATCACAACTTCTACAGTCCACCGCTCTACCAACTGAGCTATCGAAGGATGCTTTTCCCGGTCTTTAATAATGTTTTTCAAATTCAATTATGATTCGCAGCGTCACTGTGATATATAACATGCAAATACACTTTATTTTGAGCATAAATCTTATGAATAAATCATAAAATATTACAAAATCTTTAAGATATATATACATTTTTAGGAACATTCAATTTGTTAAGTTTAGGTTGGGAAAATGCCTCCGATAGTGAATATGCATACGGATTATACATAATACGTTGTTACATTTTTGCGGTTCTGTAAAAATGTGGCTAACAAAAGAGCAGGTTATTCGAAAGTAGTAAAGTTTAAAAAAAATGTATTCATTTTTTTCTTTGTGTCACATTGCTACAATATGTTATATATTTACCCAAGATAAAAATATTAGAATTTTATTTAAAAATGCACAGATGATAATATCTATTTATGCACAAAAATATTTAACATTATTTCATTGCAAGTCAAAAATCATATAAAATGAAAAAATCCTTCGAGCCGGATTCGAACCAGCCACCTATGGATAACCATTACAACTTCTACAGTCCACCGCTCTACCAACTGAGCTAACGAAGGTTGCCGTATTACGAAATCTTTAAGATATATATACATTTTTAGGAACATTCAATTTGTTAAGTTTAGGTTGGGAAAATTCCTCCGATAGTGAATATGCAAACGGATTATACATAATACGTTGTTACATTTTTGCGGTTCTGTAAAAATGTGGCTAACAAAAGAGCAGGTTATTCGAATGTAGTAAAGTTTAAAAAAATGTATTCATTTTGATAATGTCTATTTATGCACAAAAATATTTAACATTATTTCATTGCAAGTCAAAAATCATATAAAATGAAAAAATCCTTCGAGCCGGATTCGAACCAGCGACCTATGGATAACCATCACAACTTCTACAGTCCACCGCTCTACCAACTGAGCTATCGAAGGATGCCTTTCCCGGTCTTTAATAATGTTTTTCAAATTCAATTATGATTCGCAGCGTCACTGTGATATATAACATGCAAATACACTTTATTTTGAGCATAAATCTTATGAATAAATCATAAAATATTACAAAATCTTTAAGATATATATACATTTTTAGGAACATTCGATTTGTTAAGTTTAGGTTGGGAAAAATCCTCCGATAGTGAATATGCAAACAGATTATAGATAATACGTTGTTAGATTTTTGCGGTTCTGTAAAAATGTGGCTAACGAAAGAGCAGGTTATTCGAAAGTAGTAAAGATTAAAAAAATGGATTAATTTTTTTTTTGGTGTCACATTGCTACAATATGTTATATATTGACCTGAGATAAAAATATTAGAGTTTAATATAAAAATGGACAAATGATAATATCTATTTATGCACAAAAATATTTAACATTGTTTCATTGCAAGTCAAAAATCATATAAAATGAAAAAATCCTTCGAGCCGGATTCGAACCAGCGACCTATGGATAACCATCACAACTTCTACAGTCCACCGCTCTACCAACTGAGCTATCGAAGGTTGCCGTTGCCCTCTATTTGAAAATGTTTTTAAGTTCAAGTAATGATTCACAGCGTCACTGTGAGATATTTGATATAATTACACTCTTATTTTAAGTGTAAATCTTATTAACAAATCATAAAATACTTCAAAATTTTCAATATAAACATACATTTTTACGAACATTCAATTTGTTAAGTTTAGTTTGGAAAAAATTTCTTGATAGTGAATATTCAATCTAATTATACATTATCCGCTGTTACGTTTTTTTTTCGGATCTACAAGAACGTGGCTAACGATAGAACAGGTTATTCGAATGTAGTGAAGTTTTAAAAAAATGGGTTAATTTTTTTTCTTTGTGTCACATTGCTATACAATATGTTATATCTTTACGTATGTTCAATATATTACAATTTTATACAAAAAAATGCAAAGATGACAATATGTATTAAAACACAAAAATATTTAACATTGTTTTATTGAAAGTCAAAAATCATATAAAATGAAAAAATCCTTCGAGCCGGATTCGAACCAGCGACCTATGGATAACCATCACAACTTCTACAGTCCACCGCTCTACCAACTGAGCTATCGAAGGTTGCCGTTGCCCTCTATTTGAAAATGTTTTTTAAGTTCAAGTAAAGATTCACAGCGTCACTGTGAGATATTTGATTTAATTACACTTTATTTTATGTGTAAATCTTATTAACAAATCATAAAATACTTCAAAATTTTCAATATAAACATACATTTTTACGAACATTCAATTTGTTAAGTTTAGTTTGGAAAAAATTTCTTGATAGTGAATATTCAAGCTGATTATACATTATCCGCTGTTACGTTTTTTGCGGCTCTACAAGAATATGGCTAACGATAGAACAGGTTATTCGAATGTAGTGAAGTTTTAAAAAAATGTGTTAATTTTGTTTCTTTGTGTCATATTGCTATACAATATGTTATATTTTTACGTATGTTCAATATATTACAATTTTATACAAAAAATGCAAAGATGACAATATGTATTAAAACAAAAAAATATTTAACATTGTTTTAATGCAAGTCAAAAATCATATAAAATGAAAAAATTATTCGAGCCGGATTCGAACCAGCGACCTATGGATAACCATCACAACTTCTACAGTCCACCGCTCTACCAACTGAGCTATCGAAGGATGCTTTTCCCGGTCTATAATAATGTTTTTCAAATTCAGTTAAAGATTCGCAGCGTCACTGTGATATATATTATGCAAATACACTTTATTTTGAGCATAAATCTTATGAATAAATCATAAAATATTACAAAATCTTTAAGATATATATACATATTTTAGGAACATTCAATTTGTTAAGTTTATGTTGGGGAAAAATCCTCCGATAGTGAATATGCAAACAGATTATAGATAATACGTAGTTAGATTTTTGCGGTTCTGTAAAAATGTGGCTAACGTAAGAGCAGGTTATTCGAAAGTAGTAAAGATTAAAAAAAATGGATTAATTTTTTTTTAGGTGTCACATTGCTACAATATGTTATATATTGACCTGAGATAAAAATATTAGAGTTTAATATAAAAATGGACAAATGATAATATCTATTTATGCACAAAAATATTTAACATTGTTTCATTGCAAGTCAAAAATCATATAAAATAAAAAAAATCCTTCGAGCCGGATTCGAACCAGCGACCTATGGATAACCATCACAACTTCTACAGTCCACCGCTCTACCAACTGAGCTATCGAAGGTTGCCGTTGCCCTCTATTTGAAAATGTTTTTAAGTTCAAGTAAAGATTCACAGCGTCACTGTGAGATATTTGATATAATTACACTTTATTTTAAGTGTAAATCTTATTAACAAATCATAAAATACTTCAAAATTTTCAATATAAACATACATTTTTACGAACATTCAATTTGTTAAGTTTAGTTTGGAAAAAATTTCTTGATAGTGAATATTCAAGCTGATTATACATTATCCGCTGTTACGTTTTTTTGCGGCTCTACAAGAACGTGGCTAACGATAGAACAGGTTATTCGAATGTAGTGAAGTTTTAAAAAAAATGTGTTAATTTTTTTCTTTGTGTGTCACATTGCTATACAATATGTTATATTTTTACGCATGTTCAATATATTACAATTTTATACAAAAAATGCAAAGATGACAATATGTATTAAAACACAATATATTATTTAACATTGTTTTATTGAAAGTCAAAAATCATATAAAATGAAAAAATCCTTCGAGCCGGATTCGAACCAGCGACCTATGGATAACCATCACAACTTCTACAGTCCACCGCTCTACCAACTGAGCTTTCGAAGGATGCTCTTCCCGGTCTTTAATAATGTTTTTCAAATTCAATTAAAGATTCGCAGCGTCACTGTAATATATATTATGCAAATACACTTTATTTTGAGCATAAATCTTATGAATAAATCATAAAATATTACGAAATCTTTAAGATATATATACATTTTTAGGAACATTCAATTTGTTAAGTTTAGGTTGGGAAAATTCCTCCGATAGTGAATATGCAAACGGATTATAGATAATACGTTGTTACATTTTTGCGGTTCTGTATAAATGTGGCTAACAAAAGAGCAGGTTATTCGAAAGTAGTAAAGTTTAAAAAAATGTATTCATTTTTTTCTTTGTGTCACATTGCTACAATATGTTATATATTTACCCAAGATAAAAATATTAGAATTTTATTTAAAAATGCACAGATGATAATATCTATTTATGCACAAAAATATTTAACATTGTTTCATTGCAAGTCAAAAATCATATAAAATGAAAAAATCCTTCGAGCCGGATTCGAACCAGCGACCTATGGATAACCATCACAACTTTTACAGTCCACCGCTCTACCAACTGAGCTATCGAAGGTTGCCGTTGACCTTTATTTGAAAATGTTTTTAAGTTCAAGTAAAGATTCACAGCGTCACTGTGAGATATTTGATTTAATTACACTTTATTTTAAGTGTACATCACACTCACAAATCATAACATACTTCAAAATTTTCAATATAAACATACATTTTTACGAACATTCAATTTGTTAAGTTTAGTTTGAAAAAAATTTCTTGATAGTGAATATTCAAGCTGATTATACATTATCCGCTGTTACGTTTTTTTGCGGCTCTACAAGAACGTGGCTAACGATAGAACAGGTTATTCGAATGTAGTGAAGTTTTAAAAAAATGGGTTAATTTTTTTTCTTTGTGTCACATTGCTATACAATATGTTATATCTTTACGTATGTTCAATATATTACAATTTTATACAAAAAATGCAAAGATGACAATATGTATTAAAACACAAAAATATTTAACATTGTTTTATTGAAAGTCAAAAATCATATAAAATGAAAAAATCCTTCGAGCCGGATTCGAACCAGCGACCTATGGATAACCATCACAACTTCTACAGTCCACCGCTCTACCAACTGAGCTATCGAAGGTTGCCGTTGCCCTCTATTTGAAAATGTTTTTTAAGTTCAAGTAAAGATTCACAGCGTCACTGTGAGATATTTGATTTAATTACACTTTATTTTAAGTGTAAATCTTATTAACAAATCATAAAATACTTCAAAATTTTCAATATAAACATACATTTTTACGAACATTCAGTTTGTTAAGTTTAGTTTGGAAAAAATTTCTTGATAGTGAATATTCAAGCTGATTATACA
This sequence comes from Ciona savignyi, assembly GCA_000149265.1. NCBI lineage: Eukaryota > Metazoa > Chordata > Ascidiacea > Phlebobranchia > Cionidae > Ciona > Ciona savignyi. The sequence continues at coordinate 437,861 of CH002188.1, read as the reverse complement.
TTATCCGCTGTTACGTTTTTTGCGGCTCTACAAGAATATGGCTAACGATAGAACAGGTTATTCGAATGTAGTGAAGTTTTAAAAAAATGTGTTAATTTTGTTTCTTTGTGTCATATTGCTATACAATATGTTCATATTTTTACGTATGTTCAATATATTACAATTTTATACAAAAAATGCAAAGATGACAATATGTATTAAAACACAAAAATATTTAACGTTGTTTTATTGCAAGTCAAAAATCATATAAAACGAAAAAATTATTCCAGCCGGATTCGAACCAGCGACCTATGGATAACCATCAGAACTTCTCCAGTCCACCGCTCTACCAACTGAGCTATCGAAGGTTGCCGTTGCCCTCTATTTGAAAATGTTTTTTAAGTTCAAGTAAAGATTTACAGCGTCACTGTAAGATATTTGATATAATTACATCTTATTTTAAGTGTAAATCTTATTCACAAATCATAAAATACTTCAAAATTTTCAATATAAACATACATTTTTACGAACATTCAATTTGTTAAGTTTAGTTTGGAAAAAAATTCTTGATAGTGAATATTCAAGCTGATTATACATTATCCGCTGTTACGTTTTTTTTGCGGCTCTACAAGAACGAGGCTAACCATAGAACAGGTTATTCGAATGTAGTGAAGTTTTAAAAAAATGTGTTAATTTTTTTTCTTTGTGTCACATTGCTATACAATATGTTATATTTTTACGTATGTTCAGATATATTACAATTTTATACAAAAAATGCAAAGATGACAATATGTATTAAAACACAAAAATATTTAACATTGTTTTATTGAAAGTCAAAAATCATATACAACGAAAAAATCCTTCGAGCCGGATTCGAACCAGCGACCTATGGATAACCATCACAACTTCTACAGTCCACCGCTCTACCAACTGAGTTATCGAAGGATGCTTTTCCCGGTCTTTAATAATGTTTTTCAAATTCAATTATGATTCGCAGCGTCACTGTGATATATACCATGCAAATACACTTTACTTTGAGCATAAATCTTATGAATAAATCATAAAATATTACAAAATCTTTAAGATATATATACATTTTTAGGAACATTCAATTTGTTAAGTTTAGGTTGGGAAAAATCCTCCGATAGTGAATATGCAAACAGATTATAGATAATACGTTGTTAGATTTTTGCGGTTCTGTAAAAATGTGGCTAACGAAATTGCAGGTTATTCGAAAGTAGTAAAGATTAAAAAAAATGGATTAATTTTTTTTTTGGTGTCACATTGCTACAATATGTTATATATTGACCCGAGATAAAAATATTAGAGTTTAATATAAAAATGGACAAATGATAATATCTATTTATGCACAAAAATATTTAACATTGTTTCATTGCAAGTCAAAAATCATATAAAATGAAAAAATCCTTCGAGCCGGATTCGAACCAGCGACCTATGGATAACCATCACAACTTCTACAGTCCACCGCTCTACCAACTGAGCTATCGAAGGTTGCCGTTGCCCCCAATTTGAAAATGTTTTTAAGTTCAAGTAAAGATTCACAGCGTCACTGTGAGATATTTGATATAATTACACTTTATTTTAAGTGTAAATCTTATTAACAAATCATAAAATACTTCAAAATTTTCAATATAAACATACATTTTTACGAACATTCAATTTGTTAAGTTAAGTTTGGAAAAAATTTCTTGATAGTGAATATTCAAGCTGATTATACATTATCCGCTTTTTCGTTTTTTTGCGGCTCTACAAGAACGTGGCTAACGATAGATCAGGTTATTCGAATGTAGTAAAGTTTTAAAAAAATGTGTTAATTTTTTTTCTTTGTGGTCACATTGCTATACAATATGTTATATTTTTGGCGCCATGTTCAATATATTACAATTTTATACAAAAAATGCAAAGATGACAATATGTATTAAAACACAAAAATATTTAACATTGTTTTATTGCAAGTCAAAAATCATATAAAACGAAAAAATTATTCCAGCCGGATTCGAACCAGCGACCTATGGATAACCATCAGAACTTCTCCAGTCCACCGCTCTACCAACTGAGCTATCGAAGGTTGCCGTTGCCCTCTATTTGAAAATGTTTTTTAAGTTCAAGTAAAGATTTACAGCGTCACTGTAAGATATTTGATATAATTACATCTTATTTTAAGTGTAAATCTTATTCACAAATCATAAAATACTTCAAAATTTTCAATATAAACATACATTTTTACGAACATTCAATTTGTTAAGTTTAGTTTGGAAAAAATTTCTTGATAGTGAATATTCAAGCTGATTATACATTATCCGCTGTTACGTTTTTTTTGCGGCTCTACAAGAACGAGGCTAACCATAGAACAGGTTATTCGAATGTAGTGAAGTTTTAAAAAAATGTGTTAATTTTTTTTTCTTTGTGTCACATTGCTATACAATATGTTATATTTTTACGTATGTTCAATATATTACAATTTTATACAAAAAATGCAAAGATGACAATATGTATTAAAACACAAAAATATTTAACATTGTTTTATTGAAAGTCAAAAATCATATACAACGAAAAAATCCTTCGAGCCGGATTCGAACCAGCGACCTATGGATAACCATCACAACTTCTACAGTCCACCGCTCTACCAACTGAGCTATCGAAGGATGCTTTTCCCGGTCTTTAATAATGTTTTTCAAATTCAATTATGATTCGCAGCGTCACTGTGATATATACCATGCAAATACACTTTATTTTGAGCATAAATCTTATGAATAAATCATAAAACATTACAAAATCTTTAAGATATATATACATTTTTAGGAACATTCAATTTGTTAAGTTTAGGTTGGGAAAAATCCTCCGATAGTGAATATGCAAACGGATTATACATAATATGTTGTAACATTTTTGCGGTTCTGTAAAAATGTGGCTAACAAAACAGCAGGTTATTCGAAAGTAGTAAAGTTTAAAAAAAATGTATTCATTTTTTTCTTTGTGTCACATTGCTACAATATGTTATATATTTACCCAAGATAAAAATATTAGAATTTTATTTAAAAAAGCACAGATGATAATATCTATTTATGCACAAAAATATTTAACATTGTTTCATTGCAAGTCAAAAATCATATAAAATGAAAAAATCCTTCGAAAGGAATTCGAACCAGCGACCTATGGATAACCATCACAACTTCTACAGACCACCGCTCTACCAACTGAGCTATCGAAGGTTGCCGTTGCCCTCTATTTGGAAATCTTTTTAAGTTCAAATAAAGATTCACAGCGTCACTGTGAGATATTTGATTTAATTACACTTTATTTTAAGTGTAAATCTTACTCACAAATCATAACATACTTCAAAATTTTCAATATAAACATACATTTTTACGAACATTCAATTTGTTAAGTTTAGTTTGGAAAAAATTTCTTGATAGTGAATATTCAAGCTGATTATACATTATCCGCTGTTACGTTTTTTGCGGCTCTACAAGAATATGGCTAACGATAGAACAGGTTATTCGAATGTAGTGAAGTTTTAAAAAAATGTGTTAATTTTGTTTCTTTGTGTCATATTGCTATACAATATGTTATATTTTTACGTATGTTCAATATATTACAATTTTATACAAAAAATGCAAAGATGACAATATGTATTAAAACAAAAAAATATTTAACATTGTTTTAATGCAAGTCAAAAATCATATAAAATGAAAAAATTATTCGAGCCGGATTCGAACCAGCGACCTATGGATAACCATCACAACTTCTACAGTCCACCGCTCTACCAACTGAGCTATCGAAGGATGCTTTTCCCGGTCTATAATAATGTTTTTCAAATTCAGTTAAAGATTCGCAGCGTCACTGTGATATATATTATGCAAATACACTTTATTTTGAGCATAAATCTTATGAATAAATCATAAAATATTACAAAATCTTTTATATATATATACATTTTTAGGAACATTCAATTTGTTAAGTTTAGGTTGGGAAAAATCCTCCGATAGTGAATATGCAAACAGATTATAGATAATAAGTAGTTAGATTTTTGCGGTTCTGTAAAAATGTGGCTAACGTAAGAGCAGGTTATTCGAAAGTAGTAAAGATTAAAAAAAATGGATTAATTTTTTTTTTTGTGTCACATTGCTACAATATGTTATATATTGACCCGAGATAAAAATATTAGAGTTTAATATAAAAATGGACAAATGATAATATCTATTTATGCACAAAAATATTTAACATTGTTTCATTGCAAGTCAAAAATCATATAAAATCAAAAAAATCCTTCGAGCCGGATTCGAACCAGCGACCTATGGATAACCATCACAACTTCTACAGTCCACCGCTCTACCAACTGAGCTATCGAAGGTTGCCGTTGCCCTCTATTTGAAAATGTTTTTAAGTTCAAGTAAAGATTCACAGCGTCACTGTGAGATATTTGATATAATTACACTTTATTTTAAGTGTAAATCTTATTAACAAATCATAAAATACTTCAAAATTTTCAATATAAACATACATTTTTACGAACATTCAATTTGTTAAGTTAAGTTTGGAAAAAATTTCTTGATAGTGAATATTCAAGCTGATTATACATTATCCGCTGTTTCGTTTTTTTGCGGCTCTACAAGAACGTGGCTAACGATAGAACAGGTTATTCGAATATAGTAAAGTTTTAAAAAAATGTGTTAATTTTTTTTCTTTGTGTCACATTGCTATACAATATGTTATATTTTTGCGCATGTTTAATATATTACAATTTTATACAAAAAATGCAAAGATGACAATATGTATTAAAACACAAAAATATTTAACATTGTTTTATTGCAAGTCTAAAATCATATAAAACGAAAAAATCCTTCCAGCCGGATTCGAACCAGTGTAACGCGCACGGGGGCTCGTTTGTTTTGTTATGATTTTATACACTCTTAAATATGTCTTTTACACATTTTTGTACACCTTTTATACACTTTTAACAACACCATTTTATACAATTTTAATACACTGCTTTACGCCTTTTGTTTGTCCCCTTTTATTTTACACGTACTTTACACCCTTTGCACCTTTTAATCATTTAATCATTTCTATCTTGCTTGCTTATTTTTACACGCACGTTTTTATCTCTTGGGGTATTCAAATAATCAACGTTCGGTGCTGTGCTAAATTAACGTGATGTCTTCAAATTTATATTTCTAAAAATGAGTTCTCTCTTGGCTTTTAAACCGTGCAGACTTGTTTTTAATAGCTGATCGTGTTTATTAGTGTTATATTTGTATCTTAACTATGAGTGTTTTTATAAAGCAAACACGTTGCAAGCCCTTGTAATTGGTCTCACGGTAGGCCGTTAAGACAGCGTCCTGCGAAACCATAGGAAATCTGTAACAAATTGGCGATCCTGCCAGGACGCTGTTACCGCAACATCTATACTAGGGCTTGCAGCAGAGAGAGAACTCCCCCGATTCTATTTGAATAAGTGCTTTAAAATGGCTTTTAATTTTTTAATGTCGCCGCCCGTTTATACGCCTGGACAAAATATTGGCGATTTTATTGACATATTTTCTTCGTACTGCAATGGCATAAACGCCAACGAAGGTGTCCGGCGACACATGTTTATCGATAATTCTATCTTTGAATTATCACTATCAACCATATTTTCAAAGAAAACGATAATTCTATCTTTGAATTATCACTATCAACCATATTTCAACGAGCCAGACAATGTAAAAATGGAACCGTGCAATTAGAAAAACACCGCAATAACCTGTTTTCCAGACGACAGGGTATGGATGAGAGAACTAAAGATTTCATATATGCGGTGAAATCAATGGGTGATTTAGCGTACCCCGAGCCGAATGAAGCTAAAGACGAGGTAATGTACCTCGTATTAGTCAATGGCCTTCAAGACAGGCAGCTTGCCCGAACCATACCCGCGAGTATAAATTACCGGCGACAGTTTTGGGCCGCCTCTGAAGTGATACTCAGAGAAGGAGAACAAGCCCCACCCGACCAAGTAATGCCGCTGGAAATAGCCAATGCGTCTCATCGTGATGACGAACGGCTTAGAAACATCATGGACAAATTAGAAAACATGTGTATCGAAATGGATAACATGAAGAAACAGATGATCCGACAGGAAAGGCCATCTGAAAATCAGACAAGTTCGACCCCCATTCCGAGCAAGCGGAAGAAATCGTAAGTGTTTCGCCTGCGGCACCTTTGGCCATATACGTTCCCAATGTAGGCGAACAAACATTATGGATGGTCAGGCTGTGGTAACTAATCCACCCGTTCTTCGTAGGAAGATTTTAAATAGACGGGAGCATAAAATTGATATGCCTAAAACCTTACATAGTAGCCGACAAAAACCTTCGAACGAACCGAATCGATTTGCGACAATTATGGTTGGTGAAACAGTAATGTGTGCGCTGGTGGATACTGGGGCCGATATCACGTTGATAAAAAAGAGTTGCTTCGACAAATGCAGTAAAGGCACTAGACAAATTAACATCCTACCGGATAGTTATCGTATGGTTGGAGCCAACGGCAACCGTCTAAATGTGGCCGGTACGACCGAGTTGAAGATAACCGTAGGATCCGTGTCCACAACCATGAACGTCTACATCGTAGAGGACGTAACTCATGATTTCATTTTAGGCCTCGACTTTTTGCAAAAACACAAATGCAAAATATGTTTTAGTTCAAACATGTTGGCCATCGGAGACTCTCGCATACCAATGTTGTCAAAGATATTCGTACCCCGAAGAACTGAGGTCTCTTTGATTAACGACTACAATGTTCCAGCAAACATGGAGGTATGTGTGACTGGGAAAATTTGGCACGAATATCACAACGAATCTGTTCCTGATATGACGGTGTTTTTAGAACGGCTAGAAGGTTTCACAGAAAAGTACGGTTTACTGACTGCGAACTGCATCACCAATTGCGAGGGTAATCGTGTTAAGGTAAGAATTGCAAACCTTTCCGACGAGGATATTCAGTTGTGCAGTGGCGTGCGCATTGCGTCCTTGACTCCTGTATCGGGACAAGGAAATGCAGAATGCAACATCCCCGAAACATGTGTCCTACTTGGCAACTCAAAAACCGTAGATAAATGCACATGCTGCAAGCGGTACGCCGACGTGACCTCACCGAAGGAAATTTTATCCGTGCAAAGCAAGGAAGTAAATTACCGGAGGGACACGGACGAACACTGGCAGGCCATTACCGAAGGTATTAATATCAACTCCGCATTAACCCACGAACAGAAAATGCGCGCATTGTCAACTATTAAACATTATTCAGCCGCCTTCTCCACCAGCAGATACGACCTCGGTCGCACGGACATAGTTGAACACCACATCGATACAGGAAATGTAAAGCCTGTACGACAAGCACCTAGGCGGATGGGTCACCACGCAAAGAAGAAGGTCGAGGATATCGTCCAGGAAATGCTGGATCAGAAGCTTATCCGACCCTCCACGTCGCCATGGTCAAGCTCAATCGTCCTCGTTAAAAAGAAATCCGGTGAGACTCGGTTCTGTGTCGATTATTGCCAGGTAAACGAGGTCACTAAAAGAGATAGTTATCCAATACCCAGGATTGACGAAAGCTTGGACGAGATGACGGGTTCCGCGTACTTTTCAACGTTGGATTTAAAATCTGGTTATTGGCAGATACCGATGTCACCTGAGTCTCGCGAAAAAACTGCCTTCGCTAGTCACATGGGGCTATTTGAGTTTAACGTAATGCCTATGGGGCTCTGCAATGCAGCAGGCAGTTTCCAACGGTTGATGCGAATCGTCCTAAATGGAGTGGAATGGAGAGGTGTTTTGGCGTACCTTGATGACATAATCGTCTATGCTCGAACCTTCGAAGAGCACCTAGATAGACTTGGTGACGTACTTGCACGGATTGTTGGCGCAGGACTAACACTAAAGCCAACAAAGTGTTCTCTGTTTCAGCAACAAGTAAACTTTTTGGGGCACATTGTGTCCAGTAAAGGCATCTCATGCGATCCTAAGAAAGTTCAATCGGTAGCTGAGTGGCCCGTTCCACAGTCAGTGAAGCAAGTGAGGCAATTCGTTGGACTCACTTCTTACTACCGGAAATTCGTTAAAGATTATGCGGCCGTGGCGGCGCCTCTTTACAAGTTAACCGAGAAAAACAAAAGGTTCACTTGGAACGACGAATGCCAGGCATCATTCACAACACTGAAACGACGATTGACCACATCACCAGTTTTGCAATACCCAGATTTTAAGAAACCATTCATTTTAGATACTGATGCTTCAGACTCTGCGGTGGGCTGCGTCCTCGGACAGATTCTCGATGGAAGAGAACACGTCGTAGCATATGGCAGTAGAACTCTTAGCAAAGCTGAAAGACACTACTCTACGACCCGAAAGGAGCTTTTGGCTGTAATACACGCAACGAAATTATTCTGTTGCTACTTGCTTGGTTCGAAATTTGTCCTGCGGACCGATCACGCGTCGCTTCGGTGGCTCTGGAAGTCGAGAGAGATGTACGGACAGTGTGCGAGATGGGTGGAATACCTCTCGGAATACAACTTTGAGCTGCTTCACCGACCAGGCAAGAATCACGCAAACGCGGATGCGCTGAGTCGAATTTACGACGGGGAAGATCCGTTCCCATACAAAGTGAATCGAGAAGAAGAGGGACATGAGGAAAATGCTGCAATCAACAGCTTGCACTTGCAACAAAGCATAGGACACACGGCGGAGGACATGCGCCAGGCGCAGCAAAACGATCCCGATATAGAACCAGTCTTTGAGTGGCTTCAACGCGGAGTAAGACCAGCTTACCGAAAAGTGAAATCATCTACGCCTCAAACCCGACATTACTGGAGTTTATTCCCCAAGCTACGGCTGCACCAAGAAATCATTTATATAAAAACAGATACACTAACTCAACCTGGAGTAGAAGTGGAACGAGTGCTGGTACCAGAAGCTTTGGTACACGAAACTATAGCCTCACTACACGACCAACAACATGGGGGGGCTCATTTAGGTGTGCAGAAAACTACCTCTAAAGTGGCAGAACGATTTTATTGGCCCAATTGGAGAAAGTCCGTCGAAGACTTCTGCAGGAAATGTTATCAATGCATTCTTAACAAGAAACCAACGACCACTATTCGGGCACCACTGAAACCATCCAACGAAATGAAACCAATGCAAAGAATCGAAATCGACGTTTTGGGACCTCTACCCCTAACACGAAATGGTCATCAATACATATTGGTGGCCTGTGACATCTTTACCAAATACGTGAGAGCTTGGTCAATGCGAAACCAATCAGCAGCTGAAACTGCGAGTTTACTCTTTCACCGTTGGTATACTGTGCATGGCGTGCCAGACGTGATACACTCGGACCGTGGTGGAAATTTCGAAAGCAAACTTTTCGAAGAATTGCTCCGGCTAATGGGGAGCAAGAAATCCCGCACAACAGCTTATCATCCAGCCGGGAACGGCGGAGTTGAACTGAACAACAGAACAATTATGTCGATGTTAAGGAACTACGTTCAACGTGACGAAAGAAGGTGGGATGAAGCCCTACCCGCGGTAATTGCATCTTACAATGCCAGTCGCCATGAAAGTACCGGTATCTCCCCACACTACCTTTTAACGGGTCGCCAGCTCCGACTACCAGCAGATTTATTGACCAAGGATCCAACAGTGAAAGAAAACACATACCCATTGGGTGCAGTTGGAAGGCTTGCGCAATCGACTCTTGTTGGCAGAAGAGGTTGTCAGAGAAACTCTCCGTGAACAACGAGCTAGAATGGAGAAAACTTATAACACAAAACAATTTGGTCCGCCAATTGAGGTCGGTGATACCGTGGTATTAACAAATCCAGTAATTAAAGAGGGAAAGTGTAGGAAGTTTAACCTACCGTACAAGGGCCCCTACACCGTGGTGGAAAAACAGGGAGACTTAAATTATATCATTCACGACAAGTCTGGTAACGCCCAACTGGTCCATTATAATCGTCTAAAACTTTGGAGGGATATCAACATAGGTTCCAACGAAGAAACAGAACAACACCCCATCAGAGGACGACCACATTACACCCGTGGTGACACAAAGATATTCACCAGTACGGATCGTACCAGCAAGCACAGCACCGATGATGACGATGGAAGAACCGCCACAAGCGAACCCATTAGAAATAGATGGGGCGAATCTGTTAAACCCCGATGTGGCGGTAGGAAATACATACAGAGGACGTCTTCGGAGCAGGACGAGACGCCCGACTTATTACCCCGATGAGGAGAGAGCACTGAGCCCCGTTACCCCCCTCGAGAGTACTCAAAACTGACACGCGGAATACCCACAGGAGTGGGTCAGAATTTGGTCGGGGGAGTGTAACGCACACGGGGGCTCGTTTGTTTTGTTATGATTTTATACACTCTTAAATATGTCTTTTACACATTTTTGTACACCTTTTATACAATTTTAACAACACCATTTTATACAATTTTAATACACTGCTTTACGCCTTTTGTTTGTCCCCTTTTATTTTACACGTACTTTACACCCTTTGCACCTTTTAATCATTTAATCATTTTTATCTTGCTTGCTTATTTTTACACGCACGTTTTTATCTCTCGGGGTATTCAAATAATCAACGTTCGGTGCTGTGCTAAATTAACGTGATGTCTTCAAATTTATATTTCTAAAAATGAGTTGTCTCTTGGCTTTTAAACCGTGCAGACTTGTAGCTGATCGTTTTTATTAGTGTTATATTTGTATCTTAACTATGAGTGTTTTTATAAAGCAAACACGTTGCAAGCCCTTGTAATTGGTCTCACGGTAGGCCGTTAAGACAGCGTCCTGCGAAACCATAGGAAATCTGTAACACCAGCGACCTATGGATAACCATCAGAACTTCTACAGTCCACCGCTCTACCAACTGAGCTATCGAAGGTTGCCGTTGCCCTCTATTTGAAAATGTTTTTTAAGTTCAAGTAAAGATTTACAGCGTCACTGTGAGATATTTGATATAATTACATCTTACGAACATTCACTTTGTTAAGTTTAGTTTGGAAAAAATTTCTTGATAGTGAATATTCAAGCTGATTATACATTATCCGCTGTTACGTTTTTTTGCGGCTCTACAAGAACGTGGCTAACCATAGAAAAGGTTATTCGAATGTAGTGAAGTTTTAAAAAAATGTGTTAATTTTTTTTCTTTGTGTCACATTGCTATACAATATGTTATATTTTTACGTATGTTCAATATATTACAATTTTATACAAAAAATGCAAACATGACAATATGTATTAAAACACAAAAATATTTAACATTGTTTTATTGAAAGTCAAAAATCATATAAAAGGAAAAAATCCTTCGAGCCGGATTCGAATCAGCGACCTATGGATAACCATCACAACTTCTACAGTCCACCGCTCTACCAACTGAGCTATCGAAGGTTGCCGTGTTACGAAATCTTTAAGATATATATACATTTTTAGGAACATTCAATTTGTTAAGTTTAGGTTGGGAAAATGCCTCCGATAGTGAATATGCAAACGGATTATACATAATACGTTGTTACATTTTTGCGGTTCTGTAAAAATGTGGCTAACAAAAGAGCAGGTTATTCGAAAGTAGTAAAGTTTAAAAAAATGTATTCATTTTTTTCTTTGTGTTACATTGCTACAATATGTTATATATTTACCCAAGATAAAAATATTAGAATTTTATTTAAAAATGCACAGATGATAATATCTATTTATGCACAAAAATATTTAACATTGTTTCATTGCAAGTCAAAAATCATATAAAATGAAAAAATCCTTCGAGCCGGATTCGAACCAGCGACCTATGGATAACCATCACAACTTCTACAGTCCACCGCTCTACCAACTGAGCTATCGAAGGTTGCCGTTGACCTCTATTTGAAAATGTTTTTAAGTTCAAGTAAAGATTCACAGCGTCACTGTGAGATATTTGATTTAATTACACTTTATTTTAAGTGTAAATCACACTCACAAATCATAACATACTTCAAAATTTTCAATATAAACATACATTTTTACGAACATTCAATTTGTTAAGTTTAGTTTGAAAAAAATTTCTTGATAGTGAATATTCAAGCTGATTATACATTATCCGCTGTTACGTTTTTTGCGGCTCTACAAGAACGTGGCTAACGATAGAACAGGTTATTCGAATGTAGTGAAGTTTTAAAAAAATGTGTTAATTTTTTTTCTTTGTGTCACATTGCTATACAATATGTTATATTTTTACGTATGTTCAATATATTACACTTTTATACAAAAAATGCAAAGATGACAATATGTATTAAAACACAAAAATATTTAACATTGTTTTATTGAAAGTCAAAAATCATATAAAATGAAAAAATCCTTCGAGCCGGATTCGAACCAGCGACCTATGGATAACCATCACAACTTCTACAGTCCACCGCTCTACCAACTGAGCTATCGAAGGATGCTTTTCCCGGTCTTTAATAATGTTTTTCAAATTCAATTATGATTCGCAGCGTCACTGTGATATATAACATGCAAATACACTTTATTTTGAGCATAAATCTTATGAATAAATCATAAAATATTACAAAATCTTTAAGATATACATGCATTTTTAGGAACATTCAATTTGTTAAGTTTAGGTTGGGAAAAATCCTCCGATTAGTGTGAATATGCAAACAGATTATAGATAATACGTAGTTAGATTTTTGCGGTTCTGTAAAAATGTGGCTAACGTAAGAGCAGGTTATTCGAAAGTAGTAAAGATTAAAAAAAATGGATTAATTTTTTTTTTGGTGTCACATTGCTACAATATGTTATATATTGACCCGAGATAAAAATATTAGAGTATTAATATAAAAATGGACAAATGATAACATCTATTTATGCACAAAAATATTTAACATTGTTTCATTGCAAGTCAAAAATCATATAAAATGAAAATATCCTTCGAGCCGGATTCGAAACAGCGACCTATGGATAACCATCACAACTTCAACAGTCCACCGCTCTACCAACTGAGCTATCGAAGGTTGCCGTTGCCCTCTATTTGAAAATGTTTTTAAGTTCAAGTAAAGATTCACAGCGTCACTGTGAGATATTTGATATAATTACACTTTATTTTAAGTGTAAATCTTATTAACAAATCATAAAATACTTCAAAATTTTCAATATAAACATACATTTTTACGAACATTCAATTTGTTAAGTTAAGTTTGGAAAAAATTTCTTGATAGTGAATATTCAAGCTGATTATACATTATCCGCTGTTTCGTTTTTTTGCGGCTCTACAAGAACGTGGCTAACGATAGAACAGGTTATTCGAATGTAGTAAAGATTTAAAAAAATGTGTTAATTTTTTTCTTTGTGTCACATTGCTATACAATATGTTATATTTTTGCGCATGTTCAATATATTACAATTTTATACAAAAAATGCAAAGATGACAATATGTATTAAAACACAAAAATATTTAACATTGTTTTATTGCAAGTCAAAAATCATATAAAACGAAAAAATTATTCCAGCCGGATTCGAACCAGCGACCTATGGATAACCATCAGAACTTCTACAGTCCACCGGTCTACCAACTGAGCTATCGAAGGTTGCCGTTGCCCTCTATTTGAAAATGTTTTTTAGGTTCAAGTAAAGATTTACAGCGTCACTGTAAGATATTTGATATAATTACATCTTATTTTAAGTGTAAATCTTATTCACAAATCATAAAATACTTCAAAATTTTCAATATAAACATACATTTTTACTAACATTCAATTTGTTAAGTTTAGTTTGGAAAAAAATTCTTGATAGTGAATATTCAAGCTGATTATACATTATCCGCTGTTACGTTTTTTTTGCGGCTCTACAAGAACGAGGCTAACCATAGAACAGGTTATTCGAATGTAGTGAAGTTTTAAAAAAATGTGTTATTTTTTTTCTTTGTGTCACATTGCTATACAATATGTTATATTTTTACGTATGTTCAATATATTACAATTTTATACAAAAAATGCAAAGATGACAATATGTATTAAAACACAAAAATATTTAACATTGTTTTATTGAAAGTCAAAAATCATATAAAATGAAAAAATCCTTCGAGCCGGATTCGAACCAGCGACCTATGGATAACCATCACAACTTCTACAGTCCACCGCTCTACCAACTGAGCTATCGAAGGATGCTTTTCCCGGTCTTTAATAATGTTTTTCAAATTCAATTATGATTCGCAGCGTCACTGTGATATATACCATGCAAATACACTTTATTTTGAGCATAAATCTTATGAATAAATCATAAAATATTACAAAATCTTTAAGATATATATACATTTTTAGGAACATTCAATTTGTAAAGTTTAGGTTGGGAAAAATCCATCTCCGATAGTGAATATGCAAACAGATTATAGATAATACGTTGTTAGATTTTTGTGGTTCTGTGAAAATGTGGCTAACGAAAGAGCAGGTTATTCGAAAGTAGTAAAGATTAAAAAAAATGGATTAATTTTTTTTTTGGTGTCACATTGCTACAATATGTTATATATTGACCCGAGATAAAAATATTAAAGTTTAATATAAAAATGGACAAATGATAATATCTATTTATGCACAAAAATATTTAACATTGTTTCATTGCAAGTCAAAAATCATATAAAATGAAAAAAATCCTTCGAGCCGGATTCGAACCAGCGACCTATGGATAACCATCACAACTTTTACAGTCCACCGCTCTACCAACTGAGCTATCGAAGGTTGCCGTTGCCCTCTATTTGAAAATGTTTTTAAGTTCAAGTAAAGATTCACAGCGTCACTGTGAGATATTTGATATAATTACACTTTATTTTAAGTGTAAATCTTATTAACAAATCATAAAATACTTCAAAATTTTCAATATAAACATACATTTTTACGAACATTCAATTTGTTAAGTTAAGTTTGGAAAAAAATTCTTGATAGTGAATATTCAAGCTGATTATACATTATCCGCTGTTACGTTTTTTTGCGGCTCTACAAGAACGTGGCTAACGATAGAACAGGTTATTCGAATGTAGTGAAGTTTTAAAAAAATGTGTTAATTTTTTTTCTTTGTGTCACATTGCTATACAATATGTTATATTTTTACGTATGTTCAATATATTACAATTTTATACAAAAAATGCAAAGATGACAATATGTATTAAAACACAAAAGTATTTAACATTGTTTTATTGAAAGTCAAAAATCATATAAAATGAAAAAATCCTTCGAGCCGGATTCGAACCAGCGACCTATGGATAACCATCACAACTTCTACAGTCCACCGCTCTACCAACTGAGCTATCGAAGGATGCTTTTCCCGGTCTTTAATAATGTTTTTCAAATTCAATTATGATTCGCAGCGTCACTGTGATATATAACATGCAAATACACTTTATTTTGAGCATAAATCTTATGAATAAATCATAAAATATTACAAAATCTTTAAGATATATATACATTTTTAGGAACATTCGATTTGTTAAGTTTAGGTTGGGAAAAATCCTCCGATATTGAATATGCAAACAGATTATAGATAATACGTTGTTAGATTTTTGCGGTTCTGTAAAAATGTGGCTAACGAAAGAGCAGGTTATTCGAAAGTAGTAAAGATTAAAAAAATGGATTAATTTTTTTTTGGTGTCACATTGCTACAATATGTTATATATTGACCCGAGATAAAAATATTAGAGTTTAATATAAAAATGGACAAATGATAATATCTATTTATGCACAAAAATATTTAACATTGTTTCATTGCAAGTCAAAAATCATATAAAATGAAAAAATCCTTCGAGCCGGATTCGAACCAGCGACCTATGGATAACCATCACAACTTCTACAGTCCACCGCTCTACCAACTGAGCTATCGAAGGTTGCCGTTGCCCTCTATTTGAAAATGTTTTTAAGTTCAAGTAATGATTCACAGCGTCACTGTGAGATATTTGATATAATTACACTTTATTTTAAGTGTAAATCTTATTAACAAATCATAAAATACTTCAAAATTTTCAATATAAACATACATTTTTACGAACATTCAATTTGTTAAGTTAAGTTTGGAAAAAAATTTCTTGATAGTGAATATTCAAGCTGATTATACATTATCCGCTGTTTCGTTTTTTTGCGGCTCTACAAGAACGTGGCTAACGATAGAACAGGTTATTCGAATGTAGTAAAGTTTAAAAAAAATGTATTCGTTTTTTTCTTTGTGTCACATTGCTACAATATGTTATATATTTACCCAAGATAAAAATATTAGAATTTTATTTAAAAATGCACAGATGATAATATCTATTTATGCACAAAAATATTTAACATTGTTTTATTGAAAGTCAAAAATCATATAAAATGAAAAAATCCTTCGAGCCGGATTCGAACCAGCGACCTATGGATAACCATCACAACTTCTACAGTCCACCGCTCTACCAACTGAGCTATCGAAGGTTGCCGTTGCCCTCTATTTGAAAATGTTTTTTTAAGTTCAAGTAAAGATTCACAGCGTCACTGTGAGATATTTGATATAATTACACTTTATTTTAAGTGTAAATCTTATTAACAAATCATAACATACTTCAAAATTTTCAATATAAACATATATTTTTACGAACATTCAATTTGTTAAGTTTAGGTTGGGAAAATGCCTCCGATAGTGAATATGCAAACGGATTATACATAATATGTTGTAACATTTTTGCGGTTCTGTAAAAATGTGGCTAACAAAACAGCAGGTTATTCGAAAGTAGTAAAGTTTAAAAAAATGTATTCATTTTTTTCTTTGTGTCACATTGCTACAATATGTTATATATTTACCCAAGATAAAAATATTAGAATTTTATTTAAAAAAGCACAGATGATAATATCTATTTATGCACAAAAATATTTAACATTGTTTCATTGCAAGTCAAAAATCATATAAAATGAAAAAATCCTTCGAACGGAATTCGAACCAGCGACCTATGGATAACCATCACAACTTCTACAGTCCACCGCTCTACCAACTGAGCTATCGAAGGTTGCCGTTGCCCTCTATTTGGAAATGTTTTTAAGTTCAATTAAAGATTCACAGCGTCACTGTGAGATATTTGATTTAATTACACTTTATTTTAAGTGTAAATCTTACTCACAAATCATAACATACTTCAAAATTTTCAATATAAACATACATTTTTACGAAGATTCAATTTGTTAAGTTAAGTTTGGAAAAAAATTTCTTGATAGTGAATATTCAAGCTGATTATACATTATCCGCTGTTACGTTTTTTTGCGGCTCTACAAGAACGTGGCTAACGATAGAACAGGTTATTCGAATGTAGTGAAGTTTTAAAAAAATGTGTTAATTTTTTTTCTTTGTGTCACATTGCTATACAATATGTTATATTTTTACGTATGTTCAATATATTACAATTTTATACAAAAAATGCAAAGATGACAATATGTATTAAAACACAAAAGTATTTAACATTGTTTTATTGAAAGTCAAAAATCATATAAAATGAAAAAATCCTTCGAGCCGGATTCGAACCAGCGACCTATGGATAACCATCACAACTTCTACAGTCCACCGCTCTACCAACTGAGCTATCGAAGGATGCTTTTCCCGGTCTTTAATAATGTTTTTCAAATTCAATTATGATTCGCAGCGTCACTGTGATATATAACATGCAAATACACTTTATTTTGAGCATAAATCTTATGAATAAATCATAAAATATTACAAAATCTTTAAGATATATATACATTTTTAGGAACATTCGATTTGTTAAGTTTAGGTTGGGAAAAATCCTCCGATATTGAATATGCAAACAGATTATAGATAATACGTTGTTAGATTTTTGCGGTTCTGTAAAAATGTGGCTAACGAAAGAGCAGGTTATTCGAAAGTAGTAAAGATTTAAAAAATGGATTAATTTTTTTTTGGTGTCACATTGCTACAATATGTTATATATTGACCCGAGATAAAAATATTAGAGTTTAATATAAAAATGGACAAATGATAATATCTATTTATGCACAAAAATATTTAACATTGTTTCATTGCAAGTCAAAAATCATATAAAATGAAAAAATCCTTCGAGCCGGATTCGAACCAGCGATCTATGGATAACCATCACAACTTCTACAGTCCACCGCTCTACCAACTGAGCTATCGAAGGTTGCCGTTGCCCTCTATTTGAAAATGTTTTTTTAAGTTCAAGTAAAGATTTACAGCGTCACTGTGAGATATTTGATATAATTACATCTTATTTTAAGTGTAAATCTTATTCACAAATCATAAAATACTTCAAAATTTTCAATATAAACATACATTTTTACGAACATTCAATTTGTTAAGTTTAGTTTGGAAAAAATTTCTTGATAGTGAATATTCAATCTGATTATACATTATCCGCTGTTACGTTTTTTTTTCGGCTCTACAAGAACGTGGCTAACGATAGAACAGGTTATTCGAATGTAGTGAAGTTTTAAAAAAAATGTGTTAATTTTTTTCTTTGTGTCACATTGCTATACAATATGTTATATTTTTACGCATGTTCAATATATTACAATTTTATACAAAAAATGCAAAGATGACAATATGTATTAAAACACAAAAATATTTAACATTGTTTTATTGAAAGTCAAAAATCATATAAAATGAAAAAATCCTTCGAGCCGGATTCGAACCAGCGACCTATGGATAACCATCACAACTTCTACAGTCCACCGCTCTACCAACTGAGCTTTCGAAGGATGCTCTTCCCGGTCTTTAATAATGTTTTTCAAATTCAATTAAAGATTCGCAGCGTCACTGTGATATATATTATGCAAATACACTTTATTTTGAGCATAAATCTTATGAATAAATCATAAAATATTACGAAATCTTTAAGATATATATACATTTTTAGGAACATTCAATTTGTTAAGTTTAGGTTGGGAAAATTCCTCCGATAGTGAATATGCAAACGGATTATAGATAATACGTTGTTACATTTTTGCGGTTCTGTATAAATGTGGCTAACAAAAGAGCAGGTTATTCGAAAGTAGTAAAGTTTAAAAAAATGTATTCATTTTTTTCTTTGTGTCACATTGCTACAATATGTTATATATTTACCCAAGATAAAAATATTAGAATTTTATTTAAAAATGCACAGATGATAATATCTATTTATGCACAAAAATATTTAACATTGTTTCATTGCAAGTCAAAAATCATATAAAACGAAAAAATCCTTCGAGCCGGATTCGAACCAGCGACCTATGGATAACCATCACAACTTCTACAGTCCACCGCTCTACCAACTGAGCTATCGAAGGTTGCCGTTGCCCTCTATTTGGAAATGTTTTTAAGTTCAAGTAAAGATTCACAGCGGCACTGTGAGATATTTGATTTAATTACACTTTATTTTAAGTGTAAATCTTACTCACAAATTATAACATACTTTACAATTTTCAATATAAACATGCATTTTTACGAACATTCAATTTGTTAAGTTTAGTTTGGAAAAAATTTCTTGATAGTGAATATTCAAGCTGATTATACATTATCCGCTGTTACGTTTTTTGCGGCTCTACAAGAATATGGCTAACGATAGAACAGGTTATTCGAATGTAGTGAAGTTTTAAAAAAATGTGTTAATTTTTTTTCTTTGTGTCACATTGCTATACAATATGTTATATTTTTACGTATGTACAATGTATTACAATTTTATACAAAAAATGCAAAGATGACAATATGTATTAAAACACAAAAATATTTAACATTGTTTTATTGAAAGTCAAAAATCATATAAAATGAAAAAATCCTTCGAGCCGGATTCGAACCAGCGACCTATGGATAACCATCACAACTTCTACAGTCCACCGCTCTACCAACTGAGCTATCGAAGGATGCTTTTCCCGGTCTTTAATAATGTTTTTCAAATTCAATTATGATTCGCAGCGTCACTGTGATATATAACATGCAAATACACTTTATTTTGAGCATAAATCTTATGAATAAATCATAAAATATTACAAAATCTTTAAGATATACATACATTTTTAGGAACATTCAATTTGTTAAGTTTAGGTTGGGAAAAATCCTCCGATAGTGAATATGCAAACAGATTATAGATAATAAGTAGTTAGATTTTTGCGGTTCTGTAAAAATGTGGCTAACGTAAGAGCAGGTTATTCGAAAGTAGTAAAGATTAAAAAAAATGGATTAATTCTTTTTTTTGGTGTCACATTGCTACAATATGTTATATATTGACCCGAGATAAAAATATTAGAGTTTAATATAAAAATGGACAAATGATAATATCTATTTATGCACAAAAATATTTAACATTGTTTCATTGCAAGTCAAAAATCATATAAAATGAAAAAATCCTTCGAGCCGGATTCGAACCAGCGACCTATGGATAACCATCACAACTTCTACAGTCCACCGCTCTACCAACTGAGCTATCGAAGGTTGCCGTTGCCCCCAATTTGAAAATGTTTTTAAGTTCAAGTAAAGATTCACAGCGTCACTGTGAGATATTTGATATAATTACACTTTATTTTAAGTGTAAATCTTATTAACAAATCATAAAATACTTCAAAATTTTCAATATAAACATACATTTTTACGAACATTCAATTTGTTAAGTTAAGTTTGGAAAAAATTTCTTGATAGTGAATATTCAAGCTGATTATACATTATCCGCTTTTTCGTTTTTTTGCGGCTCTACAAGAACGTGGCTAACGATAGATCAGGTTATTCGAATGTAGTAAAGTTTTAAAAAAATGTGTTAATTTTTTTTCTTTGTGTCACATTGCTATACAATATGTTATATTTTTGCGCATGTTCAATATATTACAATTTTATACAAAAAATGCAAAGATGACAATATGTATTAAAACACAAAAATATTTAACATTGTTTTATTGCAAGTCAAAAATCATATAAAACGAAAAAATTATTCCAGCCGGATTCGAACCAGCGACCTATGGATAACCATCAGAACTTCTCCAGTCCACCGCTCTACCAACTGAGCTATCGAAGGTTGCCGTTGCCCTCTATTTGAAAATGTTTTTTAAGTTCAAGTAAAGATTTACAGCGTCACTGTAAGATATTTGATATAATTACATCTTATTTTAAGTGTAAATCTTATTCACAAATCATAAAATACTTCAAAATTTTCAATATAAACATACATTTTTACGAACATTCAATTTGTTAAGTTTAGTTTGGAAAAAATTTCTTGATAGTGAATATTCAAGCTGATTATACATTATCCGCTGTTACGTTTTTTTTGCGGCTCTACAAGAACGAGGCTAACCATAGAACAGGTTATTCGAATGTAGTGAAGTTTTAAAAAAATGTGTTAATTTTTTTTTCTTTGTGTCACATTGCTATACAATATGTTATATTTTTACGTATGTACAATATATTACAATTTTATACAAAAAATGCAAAGATGACAATATGTATTAAAACACAAAAATATTTAACATTGTTTTATTGAAAGTCAAAAATCATATAAAATGAAAAAATCCTTCGAGCCGGATTCGAACCAGCGACCTATGGATAACCATCACAACTTCTACAGTCCACCGCTCTACCAACTGAGCTATCGAAGGATGCTTTTCCCGGTCTTTAATAATGTTTTTCAAATTCAATTATGATTCGCAGCGTCACTGTGATATATAACATGCAAATACACTTTATTTTGAGCATAAATCTTATGAATAAATCATAAAATATTACAAAATCTTTAAGATATACATACATTTTTAGGAACATTCAATTTGTTAAGTTTAGGTTGGGAAAAATCCTCCAGATAGTGAATATGCAAACAGATTATAGATAATAAGTAGTTAGATTTTTGCGGTTCTGTAAAAATGTGGCTAACGTAAGAGCAGGTTATTCGAAAGTAGTAAAGATTAAAAAAAATGGATTAATTTTTTTTTTTGGTGTCACATTTGCTACAATATGTTATATATTGACCCGAGATAAAAATATTAGAGTTTAATATAAAAATGGACAAATGATAATATCTATTTATGCACAAAAATATTTAACATTGTTTCATTGCAAGTCAAAAATCATATAAAATGAAAAAATCCTTCGAGCCGGATTCGAACCAGCGACCTATGGATAACCATCACAACTTCTACAGTCCACCGCTCTACCAACTGAGCTATCGAAGGTTGCCGTTGCCCCCAATTTGAAAATGTTTTTAAGTTCAAGTAAAGATTCACAGCGTCACTGTGAGATATTTGATATAATTACACTTTATTTTAAGTGTAAATCTTATTAACAAATCATAAAATACTTCAAAATTTTCAATATAAACATACATTTTTACGAACATTCAATTTGTTAAGTTAAGTTTGGAAAAAATTTCTTGATAGTGAATATTCAAGCTGATTATACATTATCCGCTGTTACGTTTTTTGCGGCTCTACAAGAATATGGCTAACGATAGAACAGGTTATTCGAATGTAGTGAAGTTTTAAAAAAAGTGTTATTTTTTTTTCTTTGTGTCATATTGCTATACAATATGTTAAATTTTTACGCATGTTCAATATATTACAATTTTATCCAAAAAATGCAAAGATGACAATATGTATTAAAACACAAAAATATTTAACATTGTTTTAATGCAAGTCAAAACTCATATAAAATGACAAAAATCTTCGAGCCGGTTTCGAACCATCGACCTATGGATAACCATCACAACTTCTACAGTCCACCGCTCTACCAACTGAGCTATCGAAGGATGCTTTTGCCCTTCTTTAATAATGTTTTTCAAATTCAATTAAAGATTCGCAGCGTCACTGTAATATATATTATGCCAATACACTTTATTTTGAGCATAAATCTTATGAATAAATCATAAAATATTACAAAATCTTTAAGATATATATACATTTTTAGGAACATTCGAATTGTTAAGTTTAGGTTGGGAAAAATCCTCCGATAGTGAATATGCAAACAGATTATAGATAATACGTTGTTAGATTTTTGCGGTTCTGTAAAAATGTGGCTAACGAAAGAGCAGGTTATTCGAAAGTAGTAAAGATTAAAAAAATGGATTAATTTTTTTTTTGGTGTCACATTGCTACAATATGTTATATATTGACCCGAGATAAAAATATTAGAGTTTAATATAAAAATGGACAAATGATAATATCTATTTATGCACAAAAATATTTAACATTGTTTCATTGCAAGTCAAAAATCATATAAAATGAAAAAATCCTTCGAGCCGGATTCGAACCAGCGACCTATGGATAACCATCACAACTTCTACAGTCCACCGCTCTACCAACTGAGCTATCGAAGGTTGCCGTATTACGAAATCTTTAAGATATATATACATTTTTAGGAACATTCAATTTGTTAAGTTTAGGTTGGGAAAATTCCTCCGATAGTGAATATGCAAACGGATTATACATAATATCGTTGTTACATTTTGCGGT
>CH002188.1:386901-414311 GCA_000149265.1 Ciona savignyi | reverse complement strand
CCGACGAATGCCAGGCATCATTCACAACACTGAAACGACGATTGACCACATCACCATGTTTTGCAATACCCAGATTTTAAGAAACCATCTCATTTTAGATACTGATGCTTCAGACTCTGCGGTGGGCTGCGTCCTCGGACAGATTCTCGATGGAAGAGAACACGTCGTAGCATATGGCAGTAGAACTCTTAGCAAAGCTGAAAGACACTACTCTACGACCCGAAAGGAGCTTTTGGCTGTAATACACGCAACGAAATTATTCTGTTGCTACTTGCTTGGTTCGAAATTTGTCCTGCGGACCGATCACGCGTCGCTTCGGTGGCTCTGGAAGTCGAGAGAGATGTACGGACAGTGTGCGAGATGGGTGGAATACCTCTCGGAATACAACTTTGAGCTGCTTCACCGACCAGGCAAGAATCACGCAAACGCGGATGCGCTGAGTCGAATTTACGACGGGGAAGATCCGTTCCCATACAAAGTGAATCGAGAAGAAGAGGGACATGAGGAAAATGCTGCAATCAACAGCTTGCACTTGCAACAAAGCATAGGACACACGGCGGAGGACATGCGCCAGGCGCAGCAAAACGATCCCGATATAGAACCAGTCTTTGAGTGGCTTCAACGCGGAGTAAGACCAGCTTACCGAAAAGTGAAATCATCTACGCCTCAAACCCGACATTACTGGAGTTTATTCCCCAAGCTACGGCTGCACCAAGAAATCATTTATATAAAAACAGATACACTAACTCAACCTGGAGTAGAAGTGGAACGAGTGCTGGTACCAGAAGCTTTGGTACACGAAACTATAGCCTCACTACACGACCAACAACATGGGGGGGCTCATTTAGGTGTGCAGAAAACTACCTCTAAAGTGGCAGAACGATTTTATTGGCCCAATTGGAGAAAGTCCGTCGAAGACTTCTGCAGAAAATGTTATCAATGCATTCTTAACAAGAAACCAACGACCACTATTCGGGCACCACTGAAACCATCCAACGAAATGAAACCAATGCAAAGAATCGAAATCGACGTTTTGGGACCTCTACCCCTAACACGAAATGGTCATCAATACATATTGGTGGCCTGTGACATCTTTACCAAATACGTGAGAGCTTGGTCAATGCGAAACCAATCAGCAGCTGAAACTGCGAGTTTACTCTTTCACCGTTGGTTTACTGTGCATGGCGTGCCAGACGTGATACACTCGGACCGTGGTGGAAATTTCGAAAGCAAACTTTTCGAAGAATTGCTCCGGCTAATGGGGAGCAAGAAATCCCGCACAACAGCTTATCATCCAGCCGGGAACGGCGGAGTTGAACGGAACAACAGAACAATTATGTCGATGTTAAGGAACTACGTTCAACGTGACGAAAGAAGGTGGGATGAAGCCCTACCCGCGGTAATTGCATCTTACAATGCCAGTCGCCATGAAAGTACCGGTATCTCCCCACACTACCTTTTAACGGGTCGCCAGCTCCGACTACCAGCAGATTTATTGACCAAGGATCCAACAGTGAAAGAAAACACATCCCATTGGGTGCAGTTGGAAGGCTTGCGCAATCGACTCTTGTTGGCAGAACAGGTTGTCAGAGAAACTCTCCGTGAACAACGAGCTAGAATGGAGAAAACTTATAACACAAAACAATTTGGTCCGCCAATTGAGGTCGGTGATACCGTGGTATTAACAAATCCAGTAATTAAAGAGGGAAAGTGTAGGAAGTTTAACCTACCGTACAAGGGCCCCTACACCGTGGTGGAAAAACAGGGAGACTTAAATTATATCATTCACGACAAGTCTGGTAACGCCCAACTGGTCCATTATAATCGTCTAAAACTTTGGAGGGATATCAACATAGGTTCCAACGAGAAACAGAACAACACCCCATCAGAGGACGACCACATTACACCCGTGGTGACACAAAGATATTCACCAGTACGGATCGTACCAGCAAGCACAGCACCGATGATGACGATGGAAGAACCGCCACAAGCGAACCCATTAGAAATAGATGGGGCGAATCTGTTAAACCCCGATGTGGCGGTAGGAAATACATACAGAGGACGTCTTCGGAGCAGGACGAGACGCCCGACTTATTACCCCGATGAGGAGAGAGCACTGAGCCCCGTTAACCCCCTCGAGAGTACTCAAAACTGACACGCGGAATACCCACAGGAGTGGGTCAGAATTTGGTCGGGGGAGTGTAACGCACACGGGGGCTCGTTTGTTTTGTTATGATTTTATACACTCTTAAATATGTCTTTTACACATTTTTGTACACCTTTTATACACTTTTAACAACACCATTTTATACAATTTTAATACACTGCTTTACGCCTTTTGTTTGTCCCCTTTTATTTTACACGTACTTTACACCCTTTGCACCTTTTAATCATTTAATCATTTTTATCTTGCTTGCTTATATTTACACGCACGTTTTTATCTCTCGGGGTATTCAAATAATCAACGTTCGGTGCTGTGCTAAATTAACGTGATGTCTTCAAATTTATATTTCTAAAAATGAGTTCTCTCTTGGCTTTTAAACCGTGCAGACTTGTTTTTAATAGCTGATCGTTTTTATTAGTGTTATATTTGTATCTTAACTATGAGTGTTTTTATAAAGCAAACACGTTGCAAGCCCTTGTAATTGGTCTCACGGTAGGCCGTTAAGACAGCGTCCTGCGAAACCATAGGAAATCTGTAACACCAGCGACCTATGGATAACCATCAGAACTTCTACAGTCCACCGCTCTACCAACTGAGCTATCGAAGGTTGCCGTTGCCCTCTATTTGAAAATGTTTTTTGAGTTCAAGTAAAGATTTACAGCGTCACTGTGAGATATTTGATATAATTACACTTTATTTTAAGTGTAAATCTTATTAACAAATCATAAAATACTTCAAAATTTTCAATATAAACATACATTTTTACGAACATTCAATTTGTTAAGTTAAGTTTGGAAAAAATTTCTTGATTGTGAATATTCAAGCTGATTATACATTATCCGCTGTTTCGTTTTTTTGCGGCTCTACAAGAACGTGGCTAACGATAGAACAGGTTATTCGAATGTAGTGAAGTTTTAAAAAAATGTGTTAATTTTTTTTCTTTGTGTCACATTGCTATACAATATGTTATATTTTTACGTATGTTCAATATATTACAATTTTATACAAAAAATGCAAAGATGACAATATGTATTAAAACACAAAAGTATTTAACATTGTTTTATTGAAAGTCAAAAATCATATAAAATGAAAAAATCCTTCGAGCCGGATTCGAACCAGCGACCTATGGATAACCATCACAACTTCTACAGTCCACCGCTCTACCAACTGAGCTATCGAAGGATGCTTTTCCCGGTCTTTAATAATGTTTTTCAAATTCAATTATGATTCGCAGCGTCACTGTGATATATAACATGCAAATACACTTTATTTTGAGCATAAATCTTATGAATAAATCATAAAATATTACAAAATCTTTAAGATATATATACATTTTTAGGAACATTCAATTTGTAAAGTTTAGGTTGGGAAAAATCCTCCGATAGTGAATATGCAAACAGATTATAGATAATACGTTGTTAGATTTTTGTGGTTCTGTGAAAATGTGGCTAACGAAAGAGCAGGTTATTCGAAAGTAGTAAAGATTAAAAAAAATGGATTAATTTTTTTTTTGGTGTCACATTGCTACAATATGTTATATATTGACCCGAGATAAAAATATTAAAGTTTAATATAAAAATGGACAAATGATAATATCTATTTATGCACAAAAATATTTAACATTGTTTCATTGCAAGTCAAAAATCATATAAAATGAAAAAAATCCTTCCAGCCGGATTCGAACCAGCGACCTATGGATAACCATCAGAACTTCTACAGTCCACCGCTCTACCAACTGAGCTATCGAAGGTTGCCGTTGCCCTCTATTTGAAAATGTTTTTTTAAGTTCAAGTAAAGATTTACAGCGTCACTGTGAGATATTTGATATAATTGCATCTTATTTTAAGTGTAAATCTTATTCACAAATCATAAAATACTTCAAAATTTTCAATATAAACATACATTTTTACGAACATTCAATTTGTTAAGTTTAGTTTGGAAAAAATTTCTTGATAGTGAATATTCAAGCTGATTATACATTATCCGTTGTTACGTTTTTTTTGCGGCTCTACAAGAACGTGGCTAACCATAGAACAGGTTATTCGAATGTAGTAAAGTTTAAAAAAATGTGTTAATTTTTTTTCTTTGGGTCACATTGCTATACAATATGTTATATTTTTACGTTTGTTCAATATATTACAATTTTATACAAAAAATGCAAAGATGACAATATGTATTAAAACACAAAAATATTTAACATTGTTTTATTGCAAGTCTAAAATCATATAAAACTAAAAAATCCTTCGAGCCGGATTCGAACCTGCGATCTATGGATAACCATCACAACTTCTACAGTCCACCGCTCTACCAACTGAGCTATCGAAGGATGCTTTTCCCGGTCTTTAATAATGTTTTTTAAATTCAATTAAAGATTCGCAGCGTCACTGTAATATATATTATGCCAATACACTTTATTTTGAGCATAAATCTTATGAATAAATCATAAAATATTACGAAATCTTTAAGATATATATACATTTTTAGGAACATTCAATTTGTTAAGTTTAGGTTGGGAAAATTCCTCCGATAGTGAATATGCATACGGATTATACATAATACGTTGTTACATTTTTGCCGTTCTGTAAAAATGTGGCTAACAAAAGAGCAGGTTATTCGAAAGTAGTAAAGTTTAAAAAAAATGTATTCATTTTTTTTCTTTGTGTCACATTGCTACAATATGTTATATATTTACCCAAGATAAAAATATTAGAATTTTATTTAAAAATGCACAGATGATAATATCTATTTATGCACAAAAATATTTAACATTGTTTCATTGCAAGTCAAAAATCATATAAAATGAAAAAATCCTTCGAGCCGGATTCGAACCAGCGACCTATGGATAACCATCACAACTTCTACAGTCCACCGCTCTACCAACTGAGCTATCGAAGGTTGCCGTTGCCCTCTATTTGGAAATGTTTTTAAGTTCAAGTAAAGATTCACAGCGTCACTGTGAGATATTTGATTTAATTACACTTTATTTTAAGTGTAAATCTTACTCACAAATTATAACATACCTTCAAAATTTTCAATATAAACATGCATTTTTACGAACATTCAATTTGTTAAGTTTAGTTTGGAAAAAATTTCTTAATAGTGAATATTCAAGCTGATTATACATTATCCGCTGTTACGTTTTTTGCGGCTCTACAAGAATATGGCTAACGATAGAACAGGTTATTCGAATGTAGTGAAGTTTTAAAAAAATGTGTTATTTTTTTTTCTTTGTGTCATATTGCTATACAATATGTTAAATTTTTACGTATGTTCAATATATTACAATTTTATACAAAAAATGCAAAGATGACAATATGTATTAAAACACAAAAATATTTAACATTGTTTTAATGCAAGTCAAAAATCATATAAAATGACAAAAATCTTCGAGCCGGTTTCGAACCAGCGACCTATGGATAACCATCACAACTTCTACAGTCCACCGCTCTACCAACTGAGCTATCGAAGGATGCTTTTCCCGTTCTTTAATAATGTTTTTCAAATTCAATTAAAGATTCGCAGCGTCACTGTGATATATATTATGCAAATACACTTTATTTTGAGCATAAATCTTATGAATAAATCATAAAATATTACGAATCTTTAAGATATATATACATTTTTAGGAACATTCAATTTGTTAAGTTTAGGTTGGGAAAATTCCTCCGATAGTGAATATACAAACGGATTATATATAATACGTTGTTACATTTTTGCGGTTCTGTAAAAATGTGGCTAACAAAAGAGCAGGTTATTCGAAAGTAGTAAAGTTTAAAAAAAAATTATGAATTTATTTCTTTGTGTCACATTGCTACAATATGTTATATATTTACCCAAAATAAAAATATTAGAATTTTATATAAAAATGCACAGATGATAATACCTATTTATGCACAAAAATATTTAACATTGTTTCATTGCAAGTCAAAAATCATATAAAATGAAAACGATCCTTCGAGCCGGATTCGAACCAGCGACCTATGGATAACCATCACAACTTTTACAGGTCCACCGCTCTACCAACTGAGCTATCGAAGGTTGCCGTTGCCCTCTATTTGAAAATGTTTTTAAGTTCAAGTAAAGATTCACAGCGTCACTGTGAGATATTTGATATAATTACACTTTATTTTAAGTGTAAATCTTATTAACAAATCATAAAATACTTCAAAATTTTCAATATAAACATACATTTTTACGAACATTCAATTTGTTAAGTTAAGTTTGGAAAAAATTTCTTGATAGTGAATATTCAAGCTGATTATACATTATCCGCTGTTTCGTTTTTTTTGCGGCTCTACAAGAACGTGGCTAACGATAGAACAGGTTATTCGAATGTAGTAAAGTTTTAAAAAAATGTGTTAATTTTTTTTCTTTGTGTCACATTGCTATACAATATGTTATATATTTACCCAAGATAAAAATATTAGAATTTTATTTAAAAATGCACAGATGATAATATCTATTTATGCACAAAAATATTTAACATTGTTTTATTGCAAGTCAAAAATCATATAAAACGAAAAAATCCTTCCAGCCGGATTCGAACCAGCGACCTATGGATAACCATCAGAACTTCTACAGTCCACCGCTCTACCAACTGAGCTATCGAAGGTTGCCGTTGCACTCTATTTGAAAATGTTTTTTTAAGTTCAAGTAAAGATTCACAGCGTCACTGTGAGATATTTGATATAATTACATCTTATTTTAAGTGTAAATCTTATTCACAAATCATAAAATACTTCAAAATTTTCAATATAAACATACATTTTTACGAACATTCAATTTGTTAAGTTTAGTTTGGAAAAAATTTCTTGATAGTGAATATTCAAGCTGATTATACATTATCCGCTGTTACGTTTTTTTTGCGGCTCTACAAGAACGTGGCTAACCATAGGTTATTCGAATGTAGTAAAGTTTAAAAAAAATATGTTAATTTTTTTTCTTTGTGTCACATTGCTATACAATATGTTATATTTTTACGCATGTTCAATATATTACAATTTTATACAAAAAATGCAAAGATGACAATATGTATTAAAACAAAAAAATATTTAACATTGTTTTAATGCAAGTCAAAAATCATATAAAATGAAAAATTTCTTCGAGCCGGATTCGAACCAGCGACCTATGGATAACCATCACAACTTCTACAGTCCACCGCTCTACCAACTGAGCTATCGAAGGATGCTTTTTCCGGTCTATAATAATGTTTTTCAAATTCAGTTAAAGATTCGCAGCGTCACTGTGATATATATTATGTAAATACACTTTATTTTGAGCATAAATCTTATGAATAAATCATAAAATATTACGAAATCTTTAAGATATATATACATTTTTAGGAACATTCAATTTGTTAAGTTAAGGTTGGGAAAATTCCTCCGATAGTGAATATGCAAACGGAGTATACATAATACGTTGTAACATTTTTGCGGTTCTGTAAAAATGTGGCTAACAAAAGAGCAGGTTATTCGAAAGTAGTAAAGTTTAAAAAAAAATTATTAATTTATTTCTTTGTGTCACATTGCTACAATATGTTATATATTTACCCAAAATAAAAATATTAGAATTTTATATAAAAATGCACAGATGATAATATCTATTTATGCACAAAAATATTTAACATTGTTTCATTGCAAGTCAAAAATCATATAAAAGGAAAAAATCCTTCGAGCCGGATTCGAAACAGCGACCTATGGATAACCATTACAACTTCTACAGTCCACCGCTCTACCAACTGAGCTATCGAAGGTTGCCGTATTTCGATACCTTTAAGATATATATACATTTTTAGGAACATTCAATTTGTTAAGTTTAGGTTGGGAAAATGCCTCCGATAGTGAATATGCAAACGGATTATACATAATACGTTGTTACATTTTTGCGGTTCTGTAAAAATGTGGCTAACAAAAGAGCAGGTTATTCGAAAGTAGTAAAGTTTAAAAAAAATGTAATCATTTTTTTCTTTGTGTTACATTGCTACAATATGTTATATATTTACCCAAGATAAAAATATTAGAATTTTTTTAAAAATGCACAGATGATAATATCTATTTATGCACAAAAATATTTAACATTGTTTCATTGCAAGTCAAAAATCATATAAAATGAAAAAATCCTTCGAGTTGGATTCGAACCAGCGACCTATCGATAACCATCACAACTTCTACAGTCCACCGCTCTACCAACTGAGCTATCGAAGGTTGCCGTTGACCTCTATTTGAAAATGTTTTTAAGTTCAAGTAAAGATTCACAGCGTCACTGTGAGATATTTGATTTAATTACACTTTATTTTAAGTGTAAATCACACTCACAAATCATAACATACTTCAAAATTTTCAATATAAACATACATATTTACGAACATTCAATTTGTTAAGTTTAGTTTTAAAAAAATTTCTTGATAGTGAATATTCAAGCTGATTATACATTATCCGCTGTTACGTTTTTTTGCGGCTCTACAAGAACGTGGCTAACGATAGAACAGGTTATTCGAATGTAGTGAAGTTTTAAAAAAATGTGTTAATTTTTTTCTTTGTGTCACATTGCTATACAATATGTCATATTTTTACGTATGTTCAATATATTACAATTTTATACAAAAAATGCAAAGATGACAATATGTATTAAAACACAAAGAATATTTAACATTGTTTTATTGAAAGTCAAAAATCATATAAAATGAAAAAATTCTTCGAGCCGGATTCGAACCAGCGACCTATGGATAACCATCACAACTTCTACAGTCCACCGCTCTACCAACTGAGCTATCGAAGGATGCTTTTCCCGGTCTTTAATAATGTTTTTCAAATTCAATTAAAGATTCGCAGCGTCACTGTGATATATATTATGCAAATACACTTTATTTTGAGCATAAATCTTATAAATAAATCATAAAATATTACGAAATCTTTAAGATATATATACATTTTTTGGAACATTCAATTTGTTAAGTTTAGGTTGGGAAAATTCCTCCGATAGTGAATATGCAAACGGAGTATACATAATATGTTGTAACATTTTTGCGGTTCTGTAAAAATGTGGCTAACAAAATAGCAGGTTATTCGAAAGTAGTAAAGTTTAAAAAATAATTTATTAATTTATTTCTTTGTGTCACATTGCTACAATATGTTATATATTTACCCAAAATAAAAATATTAGAATTTTATATAAAAATGCACAGATGATAATATCTATTTATGCACAAAAATATTTAACATTGTTTCATTGCAAGTCAAAAATCATATAAAATGAAAAAATCCTTCGAGCCGGATTCGAATCAGCGACCTATGGATAACCATTACAACTTCTACAGTCCACCGCTCTACCAACTGAGCTATCGAAGGTTGCCGTATTACGAAATGTTTAGGATATATATACATTTTTAGGAACATTCAATTTGTTAAGTTTAGGTTGGGAAAATTCCTACGATATTGAATATGCAAACGGATTATATATAATACGTTGTTACATTTTTGCGGTTCTGTAAAAATGTGGCTAACAAAAGAGCAGGTTATTCGAAAGTAGTAAAGTTTTTAAAAAAATTTATAAATTTATTTCTTTGTGTCACATTGCTACAACATGTTATATATTTACCCAAAATAAAAATATTAGAATTTAATATAAAAATGCACAGATGATAATATCTATTTATGCACAAAAATATTTAACATTGTTTCATTGCAAGTCAAAAAACATATAAAATGAAAAAATCCTTCGAGCCGGATTCGAATCAGCGACCTATGGATAACCATTACAACTTCTACAGTCCACCGCTCTACCAACTGAGCTATCGAAGGTTGTCGTATTACGAAATCTTTAAGATATATATACATTTTTAGGAACATTCAATTTGTTAAGTTTAGGTTGGGAAAATTCCTCCGATAGTGAATATGCAAACGGATTATACATAATACGTTGTTACATTTTTGCGGTTCTGTAAAAATGTGGCTAACAAAAGAGCAGGTTATTCGAAAGTAGTAAAGTTTAAAAAAATGTATTTATTTTGATAATGTCTATTTATGCACAAAAATATTTAACATTATTTCATTGCAAGTCAAAAATCAAATAAAATGAAAAAAATCCTTCGAGCCGGATTCGAACCAGCGACCTATGGATAACCATCACAACTTCTACAGTCCACCGCTCTACCAACTGAGCTATCGAAGGTTGCCGTTGACCTCTATTTGAAAATGTTTTTAAGTTCAAGTAAAGATTCACAGCGTCACTGTGAGATATTTGATTTAATTACACTTTATTTTAAGTGTAAATCTTACTCACAAATTATAACATACTTCAAAATTTTCAATATAAACATGCATTTTTACGAACATTCAATTTGTTAAGTTTAGTTTGGAAAAAATTTCTTGATAGTGAATATTCAAGCTGATTATACATTATACGATGTTACGTTTTTTGCGGCTCTATAAGAATGTGGCTAACGAAAGAGCAGGTTATTCGAAAGTAGTAAAGTTTTTAAAAAATGTTTTATCTTTTTTTCTTTGTGTCACATTGCTACAATATGTTATATTTTGACTCAAGATCAAAATATTAGAATTTTATACAAAAAAATGCACAGATGATAAGATCTATTTAAACACAAAAATATTTAACATTGTTTTATTGCCAGCGACCTATGGATAACTATCACAACTTCTACAGTCCACCGGTCTTCCTATTGAGCTATCGAAGGTTGCTTTTACCGGTATTTAAAAATGTTTGGCTAATGAAAGACCCTGGCTAATGAAAGAACAGGTAATTCGAATAAAGTAAAGCTTTGGAAGAACTTGTTATTTTTTTTCTTTGTGTCACATCGCTACGATATGTTAAATTTTGCGCAGGTTCAAAAATATTAGACTTTTATACCAAAAATGCGCAGATAATAATATCTATTTAAAAACAACATTTTACATTGTTTCAATGATAGTCAAAAATCAAACGTTGCTTAAGTCCACCGCTTTACCAACTGAGCTATCGAAGGTTGCCTTGCTCAGTATTTCATGATGTTTCTCAAGTTTAATTAAACATTTGCAGCGTCACTGTGAGATATTATGTTTTCTTAGCAGGATTTGTATTTAAAATAAAGTGTAAATAAATTCTGTGTCTTGAAGTAACATTGTTAATCTTTAGTAAAACTTGAGAATCAATTTTAAATGTAGTAAAAAAGGCAATTTCGATAGCTCAGTTGGTAGAGCGGTGGACCATAGAAGTTATGACGGTTATCCTTAGGTTGCTGAGTCGAATCCGACTTGAATGATTTTTTTGTTTATTAGGATTTTTTTGCATTTTAATCAATGTACAATATTTTTGTGTTTAAATCCACATTATTTTTTGTGCCTTTGTTTAAATCGGATATTGTATAATCAGCTTGTCGCTTCCCTCTCGGAATGTATCTTGTGGATTTCGATGTAGGCCTATATTGTGTTTTGTTTCTTAATGTTATACTTCAAATAAAGTGTATTTGAATGCTATATCTCTTAATAAGTTTGTGAATCTTTAGCTAAACTTAAGGGATTTTCAGTTTAATTAGTTTTGTTTTTTGTCTCGTTTATTTTTTGTTATGTTACTTTTTAGCAGCTATATAGGTCACACTAACGTGGAGCCAAAAACTTCCTTAAAGGCATTTATAACGTCCTCATATAATTACGATGAAACAACGCTATATTGTGATAAACACGTCACACAAGAACAATAAAACCGGAATATACAGTGAAATACACGTAATACGCTGACGTTTGACGATGTTGTCTTTTCCGTCGTCGAACAGGCGCTATACATATTTTAATGCACATAAAATTTTGAAATTGTGGATGCCACAAGGTTATAATGGTTATTCATATGTCACTGAATCGAATTGTCTCTAATACTTTTTTGCATAAGACTTGTAAATTTTATTTAAATTTAAATTGATCCGCGCCATGTTAATGTTCATTAAAATCTCGTTTTTTTGTGACTTTTTAATGGTTAAATCATGTTAAGTTAAAACATATACCGTGACTTAATGACAATCTAGAGTTTAGACTTAATGACCATGATTTGTGCTTTTTGAATGCCGTTTAGTCGTGGCAACATTGGACAAATGTTGTTACATTATTGGACAGCATTCGTTTATGTATGAACCTTTTAGGTTAAACAAAATTTAAAATGCTAGATTAAACATACACCGAAGTCGTTAGCTTTACTATGCATTTCCCCTTTCCTATGTTGTCTCTGGTTGCGTTAGCCTTGTTCTTTTGCTTTTGGTTCATGCTCTATAGATGGCGTAAAACTATTAAATTGAACTCTATGCTCAGCCGTATAACCTAATAGTTGTGATCTCTTACTCGTGGTATTTAAATGAGTGTTTTGCTGGGATGCGGACCAGTGTTCTCATTTAGCTGGTAGGAATTTGAGTTACAGCCCTTATTGTGAGGTTAGTTTCTATTGGAACGAGGCAGAATCATTAGTTGAACGCCTACACCAACTGCCATGCGTTTGTTACAACTTTTTGAACATTGTTAGTTTATTGTTTTATGTTACAGGCGTTAAGGTTGCTTAGATATGTAGGTAAAATATAATTGTATCTAAAAAAATTGTGATACTTAAAACACTGTTTAGCTATAATCCAAACACAACCTAGGTTTCTTATTTTTCTGTACAACGGGTTTACGTTCACAATGTTAACGCTTGTTCCATCAATTAAAACTTAATTTTGACAAAGTGAACATACGTCAAAGTAAATATAATTTATGATTTAATACTACATTTGTTTTCGCGACCAAATGTAATTGAGTTACATAGGATAACACTTGTTGCAGAAATTAAATCGACGGCAGAAATTATTAATCCATAACCCATTCGGCGATGCACACACACTGAATTATATGGTCCTCATCATCGCATCATCATGGTTAGTACGTCATATTGCTGTAGTCAAGTACATTGGTAATTTACAAACAAAACATATATTAAATTAACTTTAGATATTAAGTGTCCAAAATCAAATGACCTTTAGGATAAACTGAGCGATCACATATAAAGGAGAGTCGGCCCATATTACACCAATGCACGACATTCATCTCATTTTGAGATAATGATAGCCTATATAATGTTAACCTCTACAAATTCTATATTATGGAAAACATTATCAAATCTTTTAGACGATCAAGGCAAAAACACAAATTCAGCATAATATATTCTATCTTAAGACGATGCGGAATTAATTTACATGTTCAAGGTTTATAATGGAATGTAAAAAACAATTAAAAACAAAATTTCTCCATCTTTGTGCTTTTTGCTCTATTTAGTTATCACTTATTCGTAGTAGTTTACTGCACATTAACAAGCGCGGCTATGCATAGTATTATTGATAAGATGGAGCTCTGAACATATGTGGCTGCGGCGGTGGTCATTTCGTCGTTCACGCCCATTGCAGGTGTTGTTGCCATGTTGACGGTGGTTGTTTCCGTGTGAAGTGTAGTAGTTACCGTGCAAACGTCCAGCTCATCACCAGATGTCGCACCAGTGCGAGGCTCAGAGCAGTTTGCAGCCACGTCGGCGTAAGGAACGTCAATTTGGACTTCCATATGCAGCGTAGGTACCTGGGTGGCATTAAGTTGGGTATATTTTCACGTGTTATAACAGACGTGCGGATTAAATCAGCTTCTGGCATAGTTGTTTTTGTCCTGGGGAAAGGAACTTAGCAGACTTCGCCTCCAGTAGCCCGACTGTAGGCGCGAGGCAATCTGACAATTACCGTATTATAACATCCCTACCTATCGACGAGGTGTACTAGATTTCATTGACACCAACTTTAAATAATCAAAGCTACAACTATATAGTGCGTTGTCTTACTGCGTCAGGTAGGGCAGTGGTCGACGCGCAGTACTGTTGGTGTAACATATCATGAGTAGCTTTTTCAAAATCTTTCACCTTAGCCTCAGTCCAGTCAATCTATGAAGAACAACGTTTTTAATTAAAAAAAAACTGTTTTCAAGGTGTTGAGTTAATAAATGTATGAAATTTATATTATAGTCCTTTCTTGTGACAGAATAGTGATGCGATATTTGAATGAGGTAGATTCCCGCCAAGTTTAAATGTGTAAAACAAATCATAACGCAGGAAATGGAAAATACGATAAAACTAAATAAAATAAAATATACTCACAGCATTAATATGGTCCGCTACATTGACACCAGCAAGTTCATCAGGCTTCACAATATGTACGTTATATATGGTGTCATATATACTATAATTTGACCACGAGTAGCTATAAAGAATCGAATTAAAATTGTTTGTAAAGAGTTTGATTTTAGTAATATCAGTATGGAGCACATATTACAGATAAGATATATTAATGTTGTTTTATCCCGGTAAATGGGAAAAAGCATATAAAGAATCGAATTAAAATTGTTTGTAAAGAGTTTGATTTTAGTAATATCAGTATGGAGCACATATTACAGATAAGATATATTAATGTTGTTTTATCCCGGTAAATGGGAAAAAGCATTGAGCATTATCATTATTATTTTTTAATGCAGACTGTAGACGAGTCATTTTGATGACTGACTTGAGTCAAATCCAGTCTATGTAAAATGAGACTTAATTTTGTCTCAAGACATTGAGTCAGCAGTGCTTTTCACATACTAAAGAAAAAAGAAAACAATTCCATCGCACCAGTTAACAACTGACATTGGACATGTGAAAAAGGCTTGATGCTTATGCATTTTTTTACACTACAGGTAACTTGACAACAGGAGAATGACAGTTAGCTTCCAACCCAATTTGCACAACATAAAAATGCAGTTGCAACACAGGCTAGTGTTTTTATGGGAAATTCTCTTACGAGAAATCTCCTCACCCACTAAGATACAATTCACACAACAAAATGAATACCACATATAAAAAAACTTAATCTATTGCTTACTCTGTTTCATCAATTCCAAAGTACTTGAAGACTTGGTTCATTACTGGAGAGGTGATGCAGAAATACGTTGGTAATCTCGGATAATAGTAAATAAATGCCTCGCACATTTCCGAAGTGGTTTGTAAACCGCCCTTGATCAATAAAAATGTTATGAACAATTTTTCTTAAAAAAGTTAAGACATAAAAATTAAGTTTTTATTCTATGAAGAAGAAAATGAATCACAGGGAAAATGTCAGATAACCTTGCAAATTGGTAAAGGATGAGGTATCATTTAGGTAATTGTCAGATAAACTCAGAACCACCATCAGATTAGGGGAGCTTTTACAGTTAAATGTGTGTAGAACATTTCTAAAGTCTAAACCTATTAATCTACTAATTTCAGACAATGTCTGTTTAAATCTAATGCCTTGATTAAGAACACAATCATCTAGCCCAGCGGTTTTTAAACTGGGGTCCGCAAGACAATTTTCTGGGACCGCGGATCACCTTCCAAAAAATTAAAACGATGCTCATAAAGAAAAAAAATGTGTAAAATTAAGCTTTCATGCAACTTTTCTTTCAATCAACTTAATAAACACAATTTGCCATGAAAGCTTACAGGCTACATGGGCATTTATGACATCACAAGAAGCTATTTGATGTCACATTAGTGCAACTCAAAAGTACCAACAAGCCTATCTGAGACTGCAGAACTCCTACTACAGTAGGAAATAGTACAACTCCTATTATAGTAGGAGTAAACATTTAAAAAATGCCAAGGTCAGAGGCTTCTCGTTTTTCCTTAAGCCATTCATCCGGGTTAATATGTATTGTTTTATAATTTTAACGTTGCTAATTTTTTCGTTTTACTTCCCTATTTTTCGAGAGGATTGTGAGTCATTTAAAACATTGCTAGGGGACCATTGCGAATTTTTTTTAAAAAAGTTTAAGGACCGCTGATCTAGCCAGTGTTGGGTTAAAATATCACAACCCATTAGCTGACGACGGACCGTCAACAGTCTTACCAATTAAACTAAGCTACCGAAAATTTAATGACAGCAGAATTTTTTGTAGCCAAATTATAAAGCAATGTTAACAAATCGCATGCTGTTATCTAATATTTTTTGCAGTATTTAAATTATAAGGTTATCTCAAAAATACGTAAAAATACCACAAATATATCAGATAAACAGTTACTATTTAAATAAAAAATTAATACTGCAAGATTGAATTTTTAAACCTAAAAAAATTTTTAGTAAATAAATGCCAAATCTACACCATTTACTACCAAAATTATACATCAAAATGTACTAATTCTGTTGGTTTAATAAAAAAAATTGATAGAGAAAAAGCTTAACAGCAATGCACAAAGGTTACATTGTCATTGAGCTTATATATATCTTACCAAAGTTACTTTGGACTTCCCCTTGGTATGGTAGTTGCAAATCGCCTGCAAAGCGTCTCCATTTTTAACCACTTTCTCTGTCGGCATCATTCTTGTTTCTTGGTAATTGAAATCGTAGAAGTCATCTTTGGCCAAAGGCGGAAGCTCAACCTTGTCCCTGAATAATAAAATGTTAAAATAAACACATTGTCCTTGGCATTAAGCTAATATGGTAGTGTGTCATAGAGTTAGCTGAGAGGCATAGTAATTTCATCAACATATCCAAACACTAAAATAGCTTTGCTTACCTACTATGGTCAAAAAGTAGTCTACCAATTACCCATGATATATTATCACCTTTTGTTATTCAACCCACACAGATAAACATTATTATATCATTTTTACAATAAATTATAAAACCCGAATGTTAATCCCTGCCTGCATTAAGATGCAATTACAACATCCTACATGAGGGCAAACCTTTTACATTTTTCATCTTCGTAATAATAATTTTTGCAAATTTGTCTGCTTAAGCTTACCGAATATGCTTCAACTTTAGAGCACGACCAGTAAGGTGGCTGTGCAACATCACACCATAAACATTAATTTGATCAACCCCGATGGCGTTCATTCCCTACAGATATTCTAATGTTAAAGTTAGACTTTAATGTAGTCTAGGGTTAGGTTAATTTCAGTTAAGATTATTCCTTCCTTCTTTGTTACATTAAAGAAGGTTAGCGTGTTTATGTAATTAAAAATGTAGAATAAAAAAATTACAAAACTAGAGTATTTCAAACACTTAGTAAATGCACATAATATTACAGTATAAAAAAATAGTCAGTTTCCGGCTAAGGTCGGACATCTCACCGCAGAAAGACATGATGAAGTGCATGTTGCAGTTGTTAGAAAGGATTGAGCATTTGGGGGTATAATATGCATTATACCCGATGTACTCTGTCCCGCAATTAAAGTGCCACTGTCATACAGGCGCAAGTCAGGTGTATAGATCAATCGAAGACCAGAGGAGTCAATAACACCTGATTGAAAAAAAAATTTAAAGCTTGTCTATGATGAACAATTTGTAGTCATATTCGATTTAAGTT
The DNA here is from genome assembly GCA_000149265.1 of Ciona savignyi. NCBI lineage: Eukaryota > Metazoa > Chordata > Ascidiacea > Phlebobranchia > Cionidae > Ciona > Ciona savignyi. The sequence continues at coordinate 396,776 of CH002188.1, read as the reverse complement.
TAGATAAATAAGTGCTAGATCTGTTGTTGGCACAGTCTTTTTTCAGTATCGAACCTGTGGTAAGGGCCATAATTAATCCCTCATTTCATTCATTTTGCGATTTAATGAGACATATCCCAGAATATATTTATGTTAATACGCATTGCTCCAATAATAAAAGGCATTCAGAAATCATAAGATTGCTTTGCATTCAAGCATAATACCAGAGCTTGCTGTGTGATGTACAATTTAATGTCATTGCTCTAATTTAGGTACTTTAACATAATTGGTTTAAGAAATGTTCGGTAATTTAATTGTTTAAAGATATAAGAAATATTCAGTGGGTGGTTACATTCAACAATGTTACAGTGTAAAACGCAAATGCTAAGCAACGATATTATAAACAAGAGGTTTTCATTAAAAGGTGTGTTCTGCCGGTGTTATAGGCAAGAGATATGCATTACTGGTGTTACACACACGAAGTGAGCAATAAAGCTTCATTTGTGTGACTTTAGTGTCAATGTGCTTTTGTTTAACCATTTGGGTGGTATAATGGTAGTTAGTCATGGGCAGGAATACAAGAGAAATAATAATACTTTATCCCCATAAATGGGAAAATGCAAGAGTATTTTCACTTGGTGCATTATCAGATTACCTGGTGCACAGCATCTTGTTATCACAGCTATTGCAGTGTGTTGTATATTTGCAAATGTCTTTAGTTTAACCAAGTAATGACTCAACACAGAACATTATGTTAACAATCATTTACTGCACCTGCTTTACTAGTTGGATTGTCGTAATGTATTTCCAGTAAAACATACTTAGAAGAGCTAGTATCTCCAAACACTAAGCCTGTATGCTTGGGGAACACTATTGGCTGTAAATAGATTTTTATTATTTTGTAAATCATGAAGTTCAACATTTTCATGTTGATTGAAAAAGTTTACTAGCAAAAACAATCAGCACTGGAAAATCATTATTAGAGATTAATGTTTTTCTCCGAAGTTGGAAGAGGAATAAGTATGAAATAAAAAGCCAACTGATGACACCCATTTACAGAGAAAAACATGGTTATCATATTTCTAAAAATTGTCAACTAACCCCCCCTCCTACAGCCCATGCAGCCAATACTTCGGTGCACCCTTCGAAATCCGCCATGTTAGGGCTGTAGCATTCTGCGCTGTCGCCAACATGTTCTGTTGCCTGCAATTAATAAAAATAGAAAAATAGTGGAAAAAATATGGTGAAACTTGCATTCTGACTAATTTTTGTACAGAATTCAACAAAAATTTAACCAGCCAAAGTTCACAACATTAGTCAGGTCTAACATTGATAATTTTAATAAGTTAAACAAACCATGTGAGACAAAGATCTGGAGAAAAAGTAACTCACTTTTAGCTGAGTACAGAAGTAGGCAACAATGTGGTGCAGATGTTGCTCATTACCAGGGTGGAGAATTGGCTCTGCCTGTTACAATAAGTGAATTACATTTTGAGGTGATAATCCTTTAACTAGCAGTTTAGGTTAGACAGTCAGTTTGGTTTTGTAAGTATGGACAAAGGTTGCGTAGGGCAATCTCCGAAAAGTTTAGGTTATAAATTAGGTTCAATTCTCATTTAAGGTTAAATATATTCTCTTTAAATTTACCTTGAGAAGAGATATTATTTAAAAGTTGAAAAAAGCTAAAAAAGCGGAAAACAGTCATTTAAACACTTTAAATAATAATTCTTAAACAATTTAGAGGTACACTCCGTTGCAAAACCTAATAACTAGAAAAGGTAAGAAGTAAAAGTATAGCAAACAACAAAATTTAAACAAAATTAATATGGTAAGACCTCCAATAAAAGTGTGCAGTAAACCAGTTTTAGTAGTGTGTAGAAAAGTATTTATAATGTTCAACCCATTTAACAAGGAGCAGAAATTTTATGACTAATTATTTTTTTGTGTTTGTTCCTTTCTTGTTTTACTGATAAATAGAAAAAGGAAAAGGAATTGGACAAAAAAATTAATGTACAAAACCATATTAATATTATAATTAATTTTATTAAAAGTATTTAGCTTTTGTTGATTAACCCTATTTTAGAACAATTATAATATTTTTCTTACCATAACAAGGTGGTACTTCCTGTCAGTGGGAATCTCGAACATTCGGCAGTTGTAGTAGGATGGCACGGCTGGGAGATGAAAGTTGTCCGCCTTAAGATCCAGTGTAATGTGGGTCTCTCCTTCGGGGAAAATTGACTCGTCTCCATTTGGAATGTCGATGAGAATCACACTTTTGGAACCTAAAAGTTTGTGTGTTGAAAGATAAAGAAAAATAATTCCCATTAACTTAGCCGATTCCGATTAACTTAGTCGATTAGAACAATGATTGTCTGCTAGAAGGTGGTTGGGCTAAAATCTTGCTGCCGGCTAGTCAGTCTTTTCCATGGCACTTTATAGACATATCCTAAATCAAGAGATTAATTGCTAGAATTAAAAATGTAGTAATATCTTAACCAAATAAAACACACTGCAGTAGCTGCATTCATCCTACTTGTTGGTGGAAGGTTATTCACGATTTCTTGTGTGATCAAGAAGTTTGCCACTCCCACCAATAAACATAATTATTCTAGGTCATGAAATAATAATAAAACTAAAAATACAGTTTGATATCAGATTTACCCCATCCATACCTCGGTTGGTTCCATGATAATCATCAGGTGCTTTAATATCATCACCCTCTGGGTCTGTTATTCCGAAAGCGTAGATCACTTTAGTTGTGTCTCCCTGTTCAAAAATAATATAACATAAATTTAAACCATTCTTTTTATAGTCCTTACGCAATGCACATGGCAGGCACGAAATGCTTTTACCAATAGCTATTCAACCTGGCAAGCATTGATTTAATACCACAAACCTATTCTGATAAAACAGGACATGATGCAAGAATTAGGCCTAGTTAAGGACACAGTCATTTGTTGCCATGCTAGTTTTCACATAAGGGTTAGCTTACTAGAGCTATTGTAGAGTATACATATATACAATAGGAAAATTGGTTTAGCTTATGTTCAACTTATTTAATGATGTTTTAAGGTAGTGTTTTAGGTAATAAACAAGAAAATGACACAATCTACCAATAAGAGAAAAAAATCTTGCAGTAATGTAAAAGACAAGTTCAATTTCACAGCTGCCAGGAATAGTGATGTTATTCAAAAAAGATTGTGAATATCAATGCTTTACATAACTCACAGTAATCGCTCGGTCAAAGTCCACTTCACAAGCAGGAATCTGTCGTTGAAACTTAATGACGGTCCATCCATCACATTCGAATCCAGCCAACAGGTCAACATTCTGTTCTGGATCTTTTGGAGGGTAGGTGTTAGAATCTTGGCCATGTCGGTCCTGCCAATCAATCAAAATTTGTGAAAAAACGCAATAATGTCAATCATTTTTAATAAGATTATCTTACAAATTTATTATCATTTCAAGATACTATATGTTTATTAAGGATATCACAGTAAATATAGTATGGCCTGGAAAAAGAATAAAGCCAAAATAAGACAACAGAGTAATTTTTATATTGAAATGTTTTGAAACAAATACCTTACTTCAATTACCCCTTTTGTTTTGAAAAAAATTAATATTATAATTTTTCTTATACTTTGTCTTACCGTGATATAAGCTGTTCCATCTTTTACCCAACCAATGTATATGTCAGCTCCTATCATGCCTCCATTAGGAGAAAATCCTATTCCGAGCCAACCGTTTGTTTGTCCATGCATCTGAAAGGTTAAACATTATTCTAATGATGTAATACCAGAAAAAAAATAAATGTTTTGTTTTACTTTTGTCTTAAATTCAATACATAGATGGGAATGTTTTAACAAAGCACAAGGCTGCAATTAAGCAAATGCTGCGGTTTTGGTCAGGCTAATTTAATAATTTTGTGTCAGGTGATATCTACAACTGATAACTGATATAAATACATCAAAAAGTTATTGGTAGTACTAAGTACCCATTTTATAATTAGGTCAAGTTGCATCAACCAACCTCAAATGTGATGTGAGTGTCATTATATTTCCAATATATCTTAACTTTCCCTTCCATATCAAGTACAATATTGTGTGGAAATGATTCGGTTGGGTCTGGTTCAGAGGATGGGGGTTGAGTTGTGGTGTCAACTGGTGGTTCGGTGGTGGTGTCGAGTGTTGGAATGGTGGTTGTAATGGGTGGTGGTAGAGTGGTTGCAATGACACAACTGTCGGTAATCTCACCGCTCGTCGCACCCTGTGTAGGTTCGGTGCAGTTTTCTTCAGGTGGGATGAAGGTCTCATTGATTTCAATCCCGAATGTTCTATAAGTCAACTTTAAGGAATAAAAAAGCTTAATATTAGCAATTTATAGTTTAAAACTTTGCGGAGAAGTACAAACATAATTCTGAAAACTGAATAAGATAAATTATTTAAAGCGTGAAATTTTGATGTTTCTTTAATAATGTATAGAAATTTTTAGATTTATATATATTTTTAACCGAAGTTTAAACTAAAACGTAATAATATTTAATCAGTTGAACTTGTATAAAGGAAAGTATTGCGATTTTGGCATAGTCAAAAAGGAAATAATATTAATTACAAATTTGTTTTTACAGAACTCATAGACTTACTCCATCTGGCCAGCCTGCATCACCAATGCAATTTTGAGATTTTAACAAATCCCTTGCAGCAATACTGAAATTTTCGGCCATTTCTTGGTCCCATGGCATCTAACACAAATGTTAGTTGATTAATTTTGTTCTTTTTGGCCACAAAAGTGGCAGAAACTTAACAAGACATTTTTCTTTTAGCTTTAAGTGTGGCCACTTTAATTTTTATAATTTCCCCACTAGTGTGGTAATTGTCCGGTGATTGACCAGGTTGTAATTGTTCTAGTTAATAATTGTTAAGTGTTTGTTAGAGGTCGATAAATATTTGGTTTGCCGATAATATTATCTGATATTGAAACGTTACCGATAATATGTATCTATGGTTTTCGCCGATATTGCTGCAAACACGTTTTAGTGACGTGGAACAAAAGGGAAGTAAAAATGACATGGGCAAATACCACAATTTGGTGTTTTTGTCTTACAATTGCTATATAAGAATATACATGAATACAATTAATACCTAACTAGTTAAAAAAATGACATTTACAGTAAAAATGTGGTATCGCTTTACTTTATTGTCTATACTAGTAGGTAGAACTCGTAGTTGGTAATTATCCTAGTGAGTTGGGAATTGTGTGTAAGAAAACTACCTTGTGTGCTTAAATAATAACTTAAATAAGATCTACAATGTTTGCACATAAACTATATATAGTTTGCAAGGTAGAAAAATACACATATATAGAGTGTACAAAAAACTCTACAAAATTAACAAAATACTCTCCACAACTAACTTAACCCTTTAACTGCCGGCTGTTTTTTTGGTCATTTTTCGGCTAAGTTGCCTTAGGTTAGAAGCTTCTATACAAAAAACTATTGATGTAAGCATGATATGATCAACAGAAAAGTTGTTCAGTAATAAATTTTCTTTTGTTATACATTAGTAAAATTTTGATGACGTCATGCATTGTGCAATGACGTCATGTGTTTCTATTTAGATCAACAAAAACTATCTTTTTTTGTCGATTTACAAACAAAACAGTATGTAGCAAAGTTATTTATGATTATCTTTGAACCATTTTTGTACTACTCTTTTTGTGATGACCTCACAACTTGACGGATGACGTCGTAATACGCAAATCAATTTTTTTTTTTTTTTACTTTCGCCCAATGAAACACAAACACATGGCCACAGGAAAACAAAACTGATGCAAAACATCTTCAAAAAGGTTCTTCATTGCTAGAAATACTTGAATATGAAGCACAAAAGCTTTCAGAATCACTATCAGCCAACAAAAGGGCAGCTTCTTCAAGAAAATATCTGTTTTTACCCTCCATAAGCTCAAAAAATGGCCTAATCCAAAATATACAAGCGAAAAACGAATGTATTGTTTTCAAACTAAACAAGCGAACCATGACGACAATAGATGGAAACTAATCGGGGACTAAAACAGTAATTAAAACTATTTAAAATAACCAAAACCACACATATATTTATACGTTTTTTAAAACTTAAATAACTAAAAAATTTCAAATGCAAACCTATATATCATCTTATATTGGTAAACGCAGAAATTATTCAGCTCTCCAGCGCCATCTCACTGATCAAAATCGGCCGTATACTTTTCTATTTATGCAATTTTCAGCGCTGTCGACTTGTGTCGACAGCGGCAGTTAAAGGGTTAAGTGACTTTTCAATCGACACCTAAACTTACCGAGTTTAAGTACTCTGCAACTGTTTGACCAGCCAAGTTTTCTGGCTTGACAATAGCAAAGCTTGTTAGGTCAGTGTACACTCCTTCATGTTCCCCAATTATACTTATAAAAATATGTGTTAAAATCTAAATTAAGCTATTGCTTTTATATGTATGAAATTTTTAATTAATTTTACCTTTATAAAAACGTTTTTATAAACAGACTTATAGTAAACACATATCGGTATATAATATATCTATATACGTATTTTTAAATATGGTGATAGCGTAAAAACATGATAACTTGAAAAAATACAAATGTAAATATATATAAAATCAAAGCTACTAACATCCTAATCAAGTAAAGCAATCTATTTACTTTATTTCTGTTAATCCAAAATAATTCATGAGTGTGTTATATTCCCATGCCGACTGGCAGAATGATATAGGCATGGCTGGATAGTAGTAAATAAACGTCATGCACATCTCTTTTGTAGTTTCCAAGCCTCCCTAAAAGTATAAATGTAAGTATAGCTTTAAGAGTAGTAATAGTACATTATTGCAAAATTGCTTTAAATAAATTTAAACAACAATTTAATTGAAGTATTTAAACAACAAATGATAACAAAAATGTCTACAAAAGGCACATATTTATTTAATAACCATGTTTTGTAAGTACTGTGTGTACCACAGCTAGCAACTGCAATGAGCAAAACCGTGCTTTGGTTCAAGAAAACATCAATGTTGCTTCTATTTATTTACTTTTGGCACAAGAATTTTTATTTTTTTTGCAGAAATGATTAAGACATTTTAACCCATTCAAAATATCAACTACCATTTTTGTCCAAATTGGTGAATAATTTATCATTACTTCCTCTAGGAGATAAAATATAATACTACTTTACATTTTGGTTCGTCACATCTAATATGTTTGTACAAAAATGAAGCATTATTTAAAATTTAGATAAAATAAAAGCATTGTTATATAGATTTTATGTATTAAAATAAAGGTCTTTAGTATGTAAATATGCCTAATGATACACCGGGACAAGAAATGTAGGCCTAATAGCTTGTCCTAACTCAAAAATGTGCACTACAAGAATTAAAAAAGAAAAATAACTTACATAGGTAAATTCAGTTCTATCTTTGGTGTTATAGTTACAAACAGCTTGCACTGCATCTCCACGTTGAATAACCCGCTCACTTGATAACGTCCTGGATTCTTGGTAGTTGAAGTCGTATGATTTGTCTGAGGCCAATGGGGGCAACTCTACTCCATTGCTAAATACAATGCTTACAGTTAATCTTTGGAAGAGGAGTCATTATCGCACAGGTAATTTTGGCTGATTATCTCATGATTTGCTAAATTTGCATTTATAGTTACGCACACTTAGTGTGAATAAATAAACTGATTGTTTATATAATTGAATTTTTTAGTTATACAAAAAATATCAACAAAGCAAAAATAATAGCTGCCTTATTAAAATAGTAAAAATTAATACATTTTATAAAAAGTATAATCCAAAGGTTTATCCTCAAATTTCATTTTTATCAGATATAAACCTTTCCAAAAGAAAAACAATTAACAATGGGAATTAATTACCGAAAGTGTCTTGTAGTTATGCCTCTGTCCAGCCAAATGACTGTGTTGTAATATTCCGTACACATTTATTTCATCAATTCCAGCTTGGTCAAAAGCCTGTGAAGGAATTCAGATCTCCAATCAAGGTTCATGTGACCAGACTACAGATGTTTTCTCCAACAACTGATACTGACACAGTTAAAACCTGATACACCACTGCATACACCATATTACAATGTCTGATTGTTTCTACTTCTTAAAATGATTTTCCCAATATTGATTCTTGTGAAGAAACAAATTATAACTTAGAACAATAACTTACCCCATTTAAGCAACCTACTGTACAGCTCCCATAATCAAGGAAGGAATCGGCATTAGGAGGGATAAGATGCAGGGTTCCATCAACTGTATGGCCAATTTCCAATACACCGGAGTCATGTTGCCGTAATCGTGATGTGTAAGTCAATCGCAGACCAGAAGAATCAACCACACCTAAATGATCCAACCCGTTAGCTGATATGGTGCTCTAACGAAGAATGAGACAAAAGGTTGTGGAATCAACATCACAAACTAATTTAGTTTTTTCTTAGGCAAAGTAAATGGTTAATGTTGATTAAAACCAGTTGTTTAATTAATTCAACAAAAGCTATGGCAATGTCCCCAGTGAACAGTACACATTGTCAAAGCTTGTGTAGTATCTGGATGCACCTACACGGTAATCTGATGATTGCCCAAAAAGACTTGTTGTTTTGCCCAATTGGGCATAACCATTAGGCTACTGTTTTTTGTAATAGGAAGTAAATATAAAGTAATAAATTTTGTTGAATAACTGTAAGTGGAATAAAAATATTTACTGATTTCTGATTTAGAAAAGGTGTAAAATAAAAAAGTGGGATATTGATAACATACCAGACACAGAGTTTGGATTGTCATAATGAGTTTCCATAATCACATATCTTGGGGTTCCTTCTACACCAAACACAAGGCCAGTATGCTTGGGGAAATAAAACGCCTGAAAAAAAGAAAAATTGGTCTTTAGATGTCAAACGCATATCCATGCATTGTCCCATTAGAGGGACAAACTTGAGATATTAGCCCACTTCAAATCATCAGATTACCTTCTTCGCACCAAAAGGTTGCTAGATCTTGTTGCACTGTGTGGTATATATAAGATGTGTTAAGTTAAACCCATTAATCCACTGAGTTTCGCAAATTTTATTGACCAAAGAGATAGATTATTCATCTAGACAGACATCCTTAGGTCTCTCATTTACATAAATAACTACACTTTGTCTGTTGAACAACATATAGAGATGATTTTCCTTTTTCTGTCCTTTCATGTAAGATCAAAGAATATAAGAGAACACTTATTTTTATAATCATGTTTGTAAATATGACAGTTTTTATGAGCAAGGGCAACAATCGTCTGAATACTTTATACATTTATTGGAGATGTCGAAGGCGTATAGTAGGAAAACCCTTTAAAAAATACATTTAAATCCAGTAAATATGAATGGCAACTTCCGTTAATTACATTGTCTAATGGCACAACTGTTTAAAAAGTAGTCACAGTAAAGAATGAACCCTTAACCTGGTCATAACAGGTTGTATTATTAGTGACAAACAAGACATTATGATTAGTTTTTTTTTTAAATAATTTTATATTTTATATATTACCCCTCCCCCAACAGCCCATGCAGCAATGACTTTGATGCAGTTTTCTGATGAATCAGGCGGCATGTTTGAGGTGTAACATTCCGAGTTTGAATTGATGTGCTGATCTGGCTGAAAATAAAATTCATTGTTAAATTATCAGAAACTGCATAAATTTACATGGAAGAAGGTGGGTCATTCCATTATATTTTTAACAGCCCGTACATCGTACCTCTCAGATTTTGCTAAGATTTTCAGACAATGTACATACACCTAGAAAAATGATTAGGACAAATTTGAGGTCGCAACTCCTAACGGTTCAAAAGTTACGGCAGGATGAAAGAAT
>CH002188.1:332051-386801 GCA_000149265.1 Ciona savignyi | reverse complement strand
AATTAGCTTTGCCAACTATAAAATAACTTTTTGAGACCAAATTTTCAAAGTGCACATTTTTCGCCCTCCCCCCTTTCAAATACAAGTGTTTAACAAATAAATTTAGGTTTAATATAGTCTAAAGTAGAAGCGCATATAAATAATGCAAGTTTGTTACTAATGAAATAGAAAAATACTAACTAGGTCAGGTTAAGTCCCAGCCGGTTCACAATTATCAAGGAATCAAGAATGAACATGATCCATCAGTGTCCAAACTGCTGGGGCTTTGAATTTTTACTTCAATATCTTTATTGCGGAGGAGAGGACTGGATTCCTTACCAACAGTGGAACTCAAAATAATGCTCAATAATAATAGACCATTCTGCTAACAGCAATGATTTTATTAATCTTCTTGCAAATTCTATTGAGGGGTTGACAGGGCAACACACTCTTGCATTGCCAGGTGCCAGGGAAAGTATTTAAAACACAGAAAAGAAAATTTACCGAAGAACAATATAATTGTTCGTATTAATTTTGCAGAAAATTATAAATTCACAGTACAAGATGAAATTTTAAATTTTTCACTGGAACACCAGACAATGTACAATCCACCCTGCTGTTGTATATTACAAAGAGGGGTGAACATCTCCACTCCTCACTCATTTTGTTTTATATCAGATAACCTTAATCATGATACTGGTTTTGCATATGAACTGTAAAAGCCACTGGTCTCCCTAATCCGAATCAAAAGACAAATATACAAAAAATTGAGTACTTTTCTAATAAATGTGCGGGACATTATAAAAACTCCAACAACATTTTAAATCTTTGTTTCCACTTTTACGATTTTAATGTTGATGCTAATTAGTATTTTTTTGCTACTTCGCATGGAAAATCTCCATGTTAGGGTATTGTGGAAACTGTTAAGCGGCTGTTAACCCGTACCAGCCTGCAAATAAAAACTGGTGGTAAACCAATTTGCTGCAATTTTCAAGTACTGTAATGCAAATATGAAAAAAAATAACTTTCAATATAATCCTAAAAGACTCGTTTGTACAGAAAAGAGAACTTCTATAATCTAGAGCATCTCTATGCTCTGCGGTAAACGATTAATGGCACAAGTTTTTACTATTTTGTTCCATAGCTTTTAACTGTGTGGGTTACAAACGAGTTAGTGAGGATAAAGAATTAACTGGAATCTACTCATTTTTTGACAATGAAGCTGTTCCAGAAGTCAAAGTGATGGATTATATAGCATGCCACTATGACAACTGCTGGTGGATTGGTCTTGTACAAGTTGGATAAAGGCAATAAAGATGTTAAAATTTAAGTTTTTGCATCCACATGGACAATCTAACACTTTTTATTGGCCACGGAAGAATGACATATGCTGAGTACCCAAACAACTAATTCTTACAAATCGTTGCATAAACGTTTTAAAATCGGAACCCACATAAACAGCTTTGAACCATATTATGATTGTACCATTGTTATTAGTACTGGTATACTTAATGTTAAATAGTACCGCCATTGTCATACATAAATTACTTTTAATAATCCTAAAGAACGGTCCGGTGTTGTGTGAGTTTTCAGGATTGCCTCAGTTTTGTAAAGAAATTTGATGAATGTGGAAAAAGTGTGGTCCTAACAAGTGTTTTAAAATTAAAATTGCAAGTTTTGCACATATATAAAGTAAATAAAAAGGTATTTAGATGCTCTCTGATACTTTATACTGTAAAAAACCATAATATATTTGTTAAAAAACATTTTTTTGGAAGGGGGGGGGACGAAAAATGTGCACTTGGGAAATTTGGTCTCAAAAAGTTATTTTAAAGTTGGCAAAGCTAATTTTTAAACTGCTTGAAGATTTAAGCTTTTTCTAACTTTTAAAAAAGATTGCATCCCAAAACTGTCTTGCATACATGAGCTACCCCCTCTAGCGCCAGAGTGGTGGAAATAATTTTAAAACTTGATTTTGACTATTTTATAATGCCCTTAAGGTTAAATTGGATGTGGAATTCAGCTTCCTCATACCTTTAAATACCCAAAAACAAATTTTCAGCTTTTCAAATAGTTTACTTTTCGAGATATTGGCAATTGAAAGTTGTAAGTAGACGTGCTCACCAAAAAAAGCCCTCATGTGGCCAGTTTTTTGTCCTGCCGTAACTTTTGAACTGCTAGGAGTTGCAACCTCAAATTTTGTCCTTATCATTTTTCTAGGTGTATGTACATTGTCTAAAAATTCTTAGCAAAATCCAAGAGGTACGATGTACTTTTCAACTTTTTTTGCTCAATTATAATGAAATGACCCAGGTATGAAAATTTTCAATTTTGCAACTATAGCCCACTAGAATTAAGCGTAACCTGTTTGACATAACACTTGTTGAATTTATTATTTGGTGTCAATGTCCAGGTACAGCAAAAAAATAAGGGGCGAAAGTGAGTGGAGAACGTATGGGTGAAATCTTAGTGATATTTTTAACCAAAATGTTTATTTTTTGCACAATCTTTTTGTTTTTAAATTTACTCCTTTTTAATGGAAATTACATATAACATTAAATTAGGTAAAAGCATAACACAGGAACTGAAAAAGATAGTAGTACGTTTTTTTAAACTATATAAAACTGTAAAGAAGAATACCGTTATACGACATGTCATACAGACATGTAGGGATGCACAATATAGAATTTCGAATCTTTGAGATTTGAATCTCTAGGGATTCGAATCTTTATAAACAATTTAATAAGAATAGTTAGGATTCTAAATTAAAAACGTAACATCGCGGTTGCGATTCATCGCTCAACAGAAATCGTTTCTTTAATTATGCAAACGTCAGCACAACGTCTCAGCATGCGCGCGACAATAGATAAGCACGATTAGTTATCTTATGCGTCCCATACGACGCGCTTAAAGCGCGTGCACACACAAAGAAAGTAGGTCACTTTCCCCGCGCTAATCACGTGGTTTATTGCACCTTTAAATTTGACGCAATTATTAGAAAGTTGTTTGAAGACTAGATAGGCTTATTTTAGGAAATATTTATTCCACTTTAACAACTATGTTTTTAATTAGCAAAAAAAACTAAAATATTTAGTAATTAATTTTTTAGAATTTGTAGTAATTAATTTAATATATTTTTTGATAAAAACATAAATTATGGGGGAATGTTGATTGAGTAAGTGCTAAATTCTCTCAACACTGTATGAAGGCTCATTGCTAGTACACTTAATTAATATTCATATACTGCCCATTATTTACTTTTTAAATAAGAAAATATATGCACATCATAGCAAATTTAAATAAAGAGTAAAACATTCTAGAATAGGATTCGAAATTCTAGATTCGAAATACATTACTCTAGAATATTCTAGAATACCCAAGTATCCTATATTGTGCATCCCTACAGACATCTTACCCAGTTGTTCAGTGATTTTAAGATACTGAAACGTGGTGTATGTGTTGGAGGTAAGGAATAGATGTACCAGTTTTATAACAAAACTATGCTTAATTTAATGATTTAGACCAGTGGTTCTTAAACTTTTTCAGTCGCGCCCCCTTGAGATTTGTGATTCATGCTCACGCCTCACCTACTCAAAAATCAAATTTACGAAAACAGAGCAATAATTTATTTGCCATTACCCTGCTTAGTGTAAAGGATGCAAGGGGTCGCGAACCGTTTTTTAAAGTTTGCGAATTACAAAATTTAACAAAATCGCGAAAATATAAATTACTGTTACTGATTTCGCGCACTTTTAATAATAAATCATCAACACAATATAATATACAGTAACATATTTTGCCTTTAACATAACATTTAACAATGGAATTACTATTACATTTATTTACCTTGCTTTTACTTTGCATTATTGACACATAATAAGCATTTCTATCACAACGCAACAATAGCCATTATTTATGATTGGCGGAGATGCGACACCCTCTTTATAATAAGGTTATATGGTGTTTTAACAAGTAAGATTACTCGTTTTAAAGGCTTCGTTTCGTCGATATTCGTCCTATCCTACACGCATTAACTCACGACACGTTTTATTGTAGTTTATCATTACTACTTAATAACGGTACTGTTTGCTTAATGAATTATCTTTCTGGCTTTAAAGATTAGTTTGAGATAGAAACGATTTTCTCGTATCCCACGTATTTCGCGAATCGTTTCGAAATCGGTAATTCAAACCCTGCAATATGTCACTGTCATGCTCGCGCCCCTCTTGATAAGCTTCCACGCCCCCCAAGGGGGGCGCGCCCCCCCAGTTTAAGAACCCCTGATTTAGACCTTTTATAATCATAGCACTAGATAAGTGGCAATGAATGGCACAACAATACTTTTATATTTTCACATTACTGGTTCTAAAATAATTAAGCTGCAAAAGTTTATCCTCATTCCTATTGATTACATTGCAATTGCTACGAAAACATGACTGTGAGCTTACGGTGATGTAACGTTATTTTCCGTGTGGTAATGCTCCCAAAATTTCAGCAAGGCCAAGGAACCAGGCGGTAAATTATGTTTCAAATATGACGAACATCCTTTGCACTTAGTAGCCTGTACTTACCGGGACTGCATAACTTCCGGAACATTGGTAGAGAAGAATGTGATGTAGATACAACTCATTGCCTGGTTGCAGCAGGGGTTCGATCTGCATAAAAAATAAAAACAAAATTGAACTTGTTCTATAGTTTCCTTGTAGGGAAAATCCCGAAAACGTATTTGCTACAAATAGAATTGGCGGTGATATTAAAAAAAACGATGTGACCAAGGAATCCATGTAAGTTATTTAATGTTTATACCTTAGCTTAAATAAGTTGAATGCTAAGAATTTGATACCGTAGCATACTTTTATTATAATAAGTACGCGCTCGCGGTTGGTATAATTTACCAATAACTTTTAGAATGTTTAAGCATGGCCTCGAACAATATAAAATAATTCTAGTAACTAATGTAGCAGTTTTGAAATTATATTTGCAAAAACTGCATTTATTTCATTTAATCGACACCAACTGTGTACGTTCTGTTTAACCTTATGACGTCATTGACACTTATCACCTCATGACGCCATTGACACCTAAAGCAGTTGTTTTCTATCTACGTCATACTTTGGATAGGATAGGATAGGATGGAATAGTCATCTTTATCCCCGTGAATGGGAAAACCAAGGGTGTTAACACACGGGAAATCGTCAGATCACCTCGCGCCCATCGTTGGGTTGCCGGAGCTATTGCAGTGTGTTGTATATGATATATACGTTCCTTTAATTTGGTAGAACCCATTAATCCGCTGGGTTCAGGCAATGTCCGTAAAGTGCCTTGCCCAAGGACACAACCGACTAGCTAGCGACCAGTTTCGCACCTGCAACCTTTCGATTGAAAGGCGACGCACTGAATCGTAAGACCAACGGGCCGGACTTTGCTTTATAAAGCGTTGTGCGATTACATGTAAACACAGAGACATAGAAACAAAACTTAATAAAGAATACGAGTACGAGCTGTCTTGTTTTCTGTTTAGTGGAGGTTCCGCTGCCAGTCTAGTTTAGTTCAACGCCATGTGGGTACATATGGAGTCGGAACGGAGATTTATGTATACCATTTAGAAGGCAGCGGACCCTGGGACTTAGTCCCGGCCAACCAAGACTCTTTGAAAAACCCCTGGCCCCACACTAAACATAATAAATTTAAGTCGCCTTTTTGCAACTTTTGTAATGGATGAGTTGATTATATGATAAATCTCTACCCGAACTAACAATTAAATATTGTAAATGACAATGAAATAAAAAAATAAAACATTTCAGAGTATTTTGATTTATACACTTCCTTATTTTACAAAAAAACACCACCACTCTAGACAATACAGAATCTTATGTTAACTCAGCTAAAATGGAAAAATAAGAAGAAATTTACCATTACTACATAAATAGCCTATTTTGTACCTTCACTAAATGGAGCTTTTCTCCAGTACTTGGCAGGGCAAGAATTCGACAATTGTAGTGTGATTTTACGGCTGGCAGATGAAATTCATCGTTGGTTAGATCACCCGTTAAATGGGTCTCTTCTTCGCCGTCGGGATACATCGATTCACTCAAATTTGGAATGTCAAATAAGATGACGTTCTTTGTTCCTGTGCAAAAGCAATATACGATTTTTTTGCTTAGGACAACTATACTGTGTTTGGTCGATCTGTTTGTATCCGTTAAATCCGGGCAATATCCTTTATGCTTGTTTGACACGTTAATGCACTTGGAAGTGGGTAGGGTAAAGATCAAACCAAATACATGTGTGTGAAATTTTAGTAAATATTCGTCCAAATTATCTGTGGCTACTTATATTAAGCCGGAGTCTTTGAAATTAAAAAACAAAATGAAATAGTTCGTCTGTTTATTCAGATAAAGAAGCACACAACACTTATATAAATACATTAGGTAAAATAGTTGCGATAAAGATTATTGAGGAAACTTCAGGTTACCTCGGTTGGAATGATGGTAATCATCAGGTGCCATAACATCGTCACCCGTTGGATCTGTTAATCCGAAAGCGTAGATCGCTTTGGTCGTGTCACCCTGTTAATAGATTTTATGAAAAATATAACCAAGTAAAAGCGCTGTTTCCATGGCAGTGTGTATGTTAAATAAACAAACTGTCTTTGTGAAATGTTTACAGCGAATTAAGGGTACAAATAAAATTGACCTTTTTATTACGAGTTCACATTGGTTGTCTACACATGCGGCATGTGCTCTTGCGCCACAGAACATCTCCCTCATTGCGTTTCTGTTGCGCAAAACGTTTTCTTCTCTGAAAACGTATTAAAAGACTCACTGTAATCGGTTGGTCAAAGTCCACTTCACAAGCAGGAATCTGCCGTTGAAACTTAATGACGGTCCATCCATCACATTCGAATCCAGCCAACAAGTCAACATTTTGTTCTGGATCTTTTGGAGGGTAGGTGTTGGAATCTTGGCCATGTCGATCCTGTGAATCATACCATACCTTAGTAAGAAAATAAAAAAAAATCGGTATTGCAACAGCAAACGTGGTTTACGACATCGTAATGAGCACGTTTGCGCCTGATGTGCAATACAAACATTTGTCTTACGATTCTTTTTAGCAAACATGACCACAGTTAAGTCACAAACAGCGCTGACACATATAGCCGTAAATAAACTTTAGCAAACATGAACGCCCACGGACGATTGTGTAAATTTACTTTTTTTTAAACAATGAAAGCAATGTTTTGAATGTGATCAGTAAAATAAATTAATCACAACGTGTTTGTAAATCTGAAATTATTGATGGATAAACCAACTCTTCGTACGCGGTCTCCAAGTATTTACTCCAAACCGACGCAACAGGGTGCAGTGGATCGTTCATTTTATAGAAAAAAGTCAGGGCTACGATAAAGGTCATGAATTTGATTGTATAACCTGCCTTACCGCAAGGAATCGTGTCATTATTAGTTACCGTAATAAATGCACGACCATCTTTCACCCAACCAATATATATGTCAGCTCCTATCATGCCTCCATTAGGAGAAAACCCGATGCCAACCCAACCTGTTGTGTGTCCGTGCACCTGCAAATCAAATGGTTAAGACATGAGTTTAGAAAATGCACTTCGAAATAGATAAGAATTAAAGCAGTTTAATATTCAAACAGTTAAACACAAAAAAATCACGATATGTTATTTATTTACACATATTCAAAATTTTTTAGACTTTCACAGGTAAAATTATGTGTTTGAAAAGAGGACAGATAATAATATGTGTTTAAACACAGAAATATTGTACATTGATGGTTAATTGATGAAATCTGTAACATAGGCATAGTATATATTGAAAGCTTAGAGATAGAGTGACAAAAAATACTCCAAGAGGGCGTTAGGGGAATTACACAATAATCCGAGTAAAAAAATAATTATGTCTCAAAACAGTGAGGATAAAATTGTAGCAATGTATTTATCGTATTTAAAACACGGTGCAAAAATTAAGGTGATCAATACTTAAACCTCAAAAGTGATGTGGGTATCGTTGTATTTCCAATACATCTTGACCATGCTGTTCATATCAAGTATTACATTGTGTGGGAAAATTTCCGTTGGAACGGGGTCTGCTCCAGCACACCTTAACAGCAGCAAGGATGTCGCTAAAACGTAAAAACTAACCATAGCAAACTAAATGCCGCTAATCTGCTGAAAGATTAATTATTATAGTCGTTATTTAAAACCAATTTTTTTTTTAAATATACACTGGTAAACTTATACTGAATACCTTATATATGGTGACAAAAATATTTTTAGAATTGGATTCAGTTTAAATTTTTCTCCTCCAGACTTCGAAAGTTCTATACAGTATATATAGGAAAGCTAAAGATGGACGGAGTTCGTTAAAAAAAGTACTCATGAAAAGATAAAAAAAAAATTACAAAACAGCGTAATTATTAGTGTAAGTTATGTACCTCAGACTTAAATTTTTAAAGTACTACAGACACTTCTTATTCCGTATACTTTTAGGAACCGTTTAACTTTAAAAGAATACGTCGATTTAGGTACCATTACTTAAAATGCAAACTACATTCTTAATGAAATTTAATTACAATATTTTATCTCTTTGACAAAAGCTTTCGTGACATTTTGCCTATCGGAGTTCGTATTTATATGACCAATCTCTCGCAAACAAAGAAGGCTGTTTGTAACGCATCTAGTTTACGTGCATGTGTTATTTAATGTGTTTGCTGAGCAATTCAGCATTCGGTAGATAATTTTGTTTAAACAAATGACCAGTGTTGCCGCAACTCGTGATATTACCGAATTACCTCGTGATTGGGTCTTATGACGGAAGAAACGGGTAAGGAGAAACGTGTGTACCTACAAATGATCGTTACAATTGTTTCGGATAGATATAATGCTGTCTTTATTTGTAATAGGCCTAAGTCTTATTTTGAAATGTGTCCTAAAAAATACGTGGGCTAATGTTTTAATCTACGCAAGTGATATTTATTTTCTAATATTTTAATAATAAACTTTCGATAACCTTTCGTTATTATTAAAATACATTGTAGAAAATTGTTTAGTAGCTTGCTCATATATTATGGTCGCTGATACAAACTATATAGCTTTTTAGGTAGACTCCAATTGGTTAATAAGTGACTGTAGACATGTTTTATTGGCGTATAGACTACCTAGACCAAAATAGTATAATAGCGTTACAAACAATAATCCCTTTATTCAAATACCTTTATTGTTTTAATGGGGTTCAACGCTACCCTTTAAAGTTATCCGATAGCTTTAACATAATGTACACCGTTTTTTTATATATAAAACGCTGGTGGAGTGTCCGAAACTTGATGAATTTATATAAAACTTTTGTAACACAAATATCTGGGTTGCGTACTAATGTCATTGTAAAGTTGAAATAAATTTATGACGTTTGCTGCATTGCAGAGAAAGGTTTTTGTAAAATTCATCATAAAGCCCGTGTGTTTTATCACAAACAATGTTTATTTTGAAACCAACACAAATCCAGATTTTGAATAAACAGTGTCATAGAAACCAATGTTGAGTCATTTGGCTAACAAAGTTGTGCGAATTTGTTGACGGTTATTTAATTATTCGACAAGCAAGTTTCTTGAGCGGTTTAATTCCTAAAGGAAAAGGATTGAAAATTTGTAACAGCTGCAACTTTGTAAATATAGCGGGAATTAAGCAAAGGTCAGGTGAACTATACTTGTACCGCTGGTGTCAGCAGGTAGGCTATGTAAACTTTATAAAAACGATAACGGCACCCACAGTTGAATAGGATCGATATTCATGCTCGTGAATGCGAAAACGCATTGGGTGTTTAATACACGGGCAATCGTCTGATCACCTAGTGCCGACCGTCGGGTTTACCGTACCTATTGCAGTGTGCTGTGTATGATTAAAACGCTCTTCATTTTGTTAAAATCTATCGTTCAAAGAGGTTTAAAATGCGTAATCCGTTATGTGCCTTGACCAAGGACCCAACTTACGAGCGAATCAAGCATGGTACATATAAGTCGAAGTGTTAGTGCTATTTATAGCCTTATAGGGCGGTAAATATGCAGCTTATTTAAATCATATGTATATAATAAAACCTATATAGGCCTGTGCTCCAATTTAGGAAAATAGACAGTTACTGATGTGTATGATACTGATACTATAGCGATTGCCCGTCTGAAAAGGCCTTTTACGTTTCCCTTTTTACTGAGATAAACGTGAGTAAATCTTCACCTGGAACTTTTAAATTCTAACTACAAAATCATATTGTTCAATTGTTTTTAATACAGCAATTCATACCCAAGTCGTGTGCTTAAATATGCTTACTGATCGCCGAGCTCTTTGCACGCTGGATCCGAATGTGACCAGAGTCCAGCCGACCAGAGCAGCTAAAACCGGACACAAATGGTTGACGAACCGCCGATTTCTGATGTCCGAGAACATACATGACAAGTTGCAGAAAGGCGATGTTAGCCATTACACGAATTGTATTTTCAATGCCAATAATACTAGACATGAAAAACCAAGCAGAGGCCACTTGCTCGGAAAAGAAAACTGCGACAACTTTAAAAACGTGATGATGAGTCAGACCGCTGAGAGGGTTCCTTTGCGAACATTATCGTATGGTGGGGCTTTGGCGAAGCAACCTCACAACTACGTAACTGACGCAGCATTCTCTACTTCCCCTGAAACCCCAAACGCAAATACAAGCTGTGTGAGCATGGAAATGCTGACTTCTTCCTTTTCATCCGCTAACGAGTCATTAAATCACTCTTTGACACAGTCGCAAGGTGTCGCTGCGGATCAAGACGCCTTGTTGAAGGAAGTTCGAAGTCGTGACCCTGAGTCGTGCGTTTTAGATGAATACACCGAAGACATTCTTGGCTACATGATGTACGCAGAAACCAAGTACCAGCCGAGAAAAGATTACTTACGAAAACAAACAGAAATTTCGGCCACGATGCGCGTTAAATTGGTTGACTGGCTGATCGAGGTACAGGATGAGTACAAATTGCAAAACGAGACACTTCATCTTGCAGTTGCCTACGTTGATCGCTTCTTGTCGGAAATGTCGGTTTCCAGGCCAAAGCTACAGCTATTAGGTAAATTGAGAAACAACCAAATTTGTGCACACTGTGTTGAAACAAGAGTAATACACAAAAATAATCTATGCGATTGTGTAAACGGACATATTCAGATATATGCAATACAAAATATTTTTTTTTAAATTACAGTAGTTTTATAGGCTATAGCCGGGCCCATATAACGACTGGTTTTGTAACCCGATCAGGAAAGTGTAGTTCAAATATTGGCCATTTTTCTTATAAGTTACACCCTTAATACATATGCGTATAAGGAGCTATCGAACCCCTGCCAGTAAAGTAATATATCCTACGTTTTTGCCCTAATTTTAAGAAAAGCGTGTTATGCCAAAAACATTTTGCAGGCACCACATCGATGTTTTTAGCCGCAAAATTTGAGGAAATTTACCCGCCCGACGCTGACGAGTTTGCATACGTAACAGCAGACACTTACACCCGGTCAGAAGTCTTAATGATGGAAAGACTTATGCTCGGCCACTTTAAGTGTACTCTGTCTGTTCCGACGACCTTGCAGTTTCTTAATATATTCCACGAAGTAAGAATGGTTTTAATATATGCCTTTTTATATACACATTTCCGCTTATTTTAAAGCTTAATATGAAACAAGTAAATAACAAAATTTAATTGTTTTAAACTTTTATGAGTAAAAATACTGTGGTAGAATGTTTGTAGGTTAACTTACACCGTAGAGGAACACTACTTTAAAGAATTGGTTGCATGAAAACAGAGCATGAATTCTGGAGGTCTATTAATTAAAAAAATGTGACCGGCTTCACTGAAGGCTGGTGGGAATTATGGTGTGACTGAAACCTTTATAACTTTGCACTGTTATAGTATTTAAAGCAGGGTTGAGGATCTTGAACTAGTTAGTAGATTTTCACGCTCACTGTTCGTATTTACCAGTGCATTCTACAAAAACCTTTTAACAGCAATCAAATTTATCTGACGACGCAAAGTTCCTATCGTTTTACTTCTCTGAGCTTGCTTTGCTGGAGGAAGCATATCTACAATACCCTCCTTCCATCCGCGCCGCTGCTGCGATCTCTTTGGCGGTTTGCACTGTACATCACGCCCATAACTCCGACGTAGATAATGCAAACGGTGGGTATAAGGCTAACTTAATACAGATTAGGATTGAGAAAAGTCACGTTTAATTTTCTAAATTGTGAAGACATCCAGTACACTTTTTGGTGTGGCATCGTATGGCGATGTGAACCGCGCGACAATATAAGTGCTGGCGAAGTTATATTATCACGGGAATATGAATGAGTAACTTTGCTCAGTACCAAATACAAAATTAAGACTTATTTTAAAATGCATGCTCCACCTGACCTGGTCGGGTTTATCGAGTCAAGTTCATTTCCACAGGGTTTCTATACTCCATTCTGGTGTATTATTTTTTAATATTTATGTTGGACATAGCGGTAATTTTAACAAAGCTTAACCCCGCCATTTGGTTATGCCAAATTGTGCATTTGCATTATAACGACCTTGATCGACCCAAGTAGTTTTTTTACAGATTTTAATTTCGATTGCTGAAATACTTTACTAGGTAGTATTTGCTGTCTGTATGTGAACAGAACATGGCGCAAAAGTGTCTTCAGTTAAATAGTTAATGTTATTTTAGCAAAAGCTATTGGAGAGACTCTGCTGCTTTCAAAATATCCAGTTTGCGACTCTGTCCCGTCACCTCGTGTTGTGTTTTCCAGTACAATCCTGTGTTGCATAAAAGACAAACTCCAAAAGGTTCATGGTTATAAAACTAAAAATAATTGTTTAATCTTAATTTATACAAGCTTACTTTTCTGTAAATCGGAAGCAGTAATGACCCGTAGGCATTTATTACTTGAATTATGTGATATATATTCCACTATTAAAGCATCGATACTGCATTTACAACGAATTCATAAAAAAAAAACGATATATACTGTATCTTCTTACACTTTATTCCGATTCTACAGGTTTTCGACTGCGCGCAAGAGTTGGCAAAAAGTCACTTGGCCGAAGCGAATGAGTCAAACCGACATTTTGTTTACGAGAAATACTCGCTAACCAAACAGCGGAGCGTTACCACCTTTGATCCATTGCTAGCGAACGAGACCACGCAATCCAGTTTAACATGGGAAACGGTAATGTCCTTGTGGGTTACGTAGAAGTTGCGTGAAATTCCCACACCCCAACGTACCAACGAAGAATCAGTATTACGGAATATACCGACGTGTGTATAGTGGAATCGTATGTTCGTCCCGCTACAGTGTTTCCCCGCACTTTTACATGTCACTTTTTTCATTTGTCAACACTGTGATGTTTTGTGTAATTTTATCGTATACAATACTGTGCAATTCGTATTTTGTCCCAGCAGTGCAGTATAAGAGCACGTGTATCTCAATAAATAATCGCATACTCTGCAAACACAGGTCTCGATAAGTACCACCGTCGTATGTATAGCTATAGAATAGAGGGAGGTAAACCGCTAAATAGGATTACATCTCTCCCTGGATTACAGATAAGCAGACAGTTCCGTTAAAGCCTGTTCGTAAACGCCCAGGTGTTCTTGCTAAAGCGAACTTAAAATGCTTCTAATCCAGTATCACTTTTCGACGGATAGCGCACGCCATTTCGTTAAGATGTCCATTGTAAAATTATGTAAAGAAATTTTAACGTATTATCAGGGTGTCGTTAATATATTTAACGTCATCACTTAAATTTAAGTAAATTGCATTATAAGCTTTGGCGATTTGTATTAAATTATAATAGGTTATAGGTCAAATGCGCCTTAGAACGGAAATCTATAAGCTTTGGTGGTAATGGACATGTTGGCACAACATTTGTAGGGCATCCGGATTCAGTTAAAGGATCGCACTAATTGTAATTTGATATGTACTTGTGGGAAAGCATTGATTCTTATTATCTATAATAGTGTGTGCGCCGTGTTGTGAAGTCCAACGACCGCCAATCATTCAATCGCTAATAAGGAGTCGGATAATAGAGCTTGGCCGGGATTCAAGTTGTTATGGCCCAGGAGACCGGTCGCGTCTGCGTTTCCTGTCTATTAATTTTCCATTTCGATCCAACCGATAAGTATTAGCCATAAAATAATGTACACTGCTTCAGCTAAAGCTAGACTTGCAGTCTATGCAGCGCGACAGCCGAATTGACGGCTCCAGAAGAAATTAAGAGCTTTGCTTCAATTTCTTAAATCACTAAAGGTCGCCTGGCCTTTCGGTCGAATCACATCCTCGGGGATTAATAAAATTGAGAAACAATTCATAAATCTGCAGTTGAATCAAATGCCATTGGGCGAGCGCTTGTTTTCATTTCTAAGGATCCTAAAACCCAAAAGATTGGCAAGATAAGACTGGGCAAAATGCTCCCTTTGTCATCCAGATTACCATTGGTTGATTGTACAAACATTTTGAGTGGCATAGCGTGGTTCGACAGGTGTGTGGAAATGTGTTTATCCTTTTTATCAATTCTGTCTTGGGTAAAAATGTTAACGGTCGTTGCATTAAATGACTTTACACCACGTGTATTTCCCATAGGAAATTATAAATTTTCTAAGCAAACAACCTAAAACAATTTCTTTATTTCGAATCGAAATTAAATACTATTATAAAATGTCTCAATGTAAAAGTACTATGGTTGACTTAATATTCTCGCCAAAATAAAAGAATACAAGTGAATTTTAATAAAGAAGGTTGTAAAGATATATTAGTATTCTTAAAAGGTTGTTCGGTGGGACTTTTGCACTGAGACGTAGATCTTTCTGGTGGTTTTTGACTCCCACAAGGCAACGCCATTCAATGGGTGGCATTAACCACGGTTTAAAAGCCTGGCTGGCTTAGTAAGGACTTGACCGCTACAACGTCGTTAATTGCAGCTAAATGCCGCTTCGCGCCACCGAGAATTTGCTTCTTGGCTCCAGCAATTGATAGCAGACGTCCCGTCCCGCGAGACGCATGTCACTCGTCACGCCAATCATCACAACCCAATGTTGTTGTTACAGCAAGCAAAGAGCCGCCGTCGAGATGCTGGCCGACCATCGCCAGCATCAGGCCAGGCAGCAACTCCCCACTGAGAGAAATTTCCACTAATTCTACTAATCAGCTAGATTTCCATGCGGCCGCAAGAGAGGAGGGAAGCGCCAGCCGCTCACTCTTATTCGTGCGAGCGAACGACAACGAGCCTTAAAACTTGTCGAAGATCCATTTTTTCTCGCTACCTTCCATAAATTGGAATTCCCGGTGAAACGAATAATTTAAAATATCAAGCAATCAATATAAATATAGCATCGCCTTAGATAAATGTGATTTTATTTGTATAAAATGACTGCACAACGTAACATAGTCAGATTAGATCAATTTAAAAGTTTGTACAACAAGATGTACTTGGCAGGTTTTAAAAATACTAAATTTTACAATTCAAAATATCTCCCAGCAACAGCAAAGATTTAACTGAGAAACTGATTGACCCAGTCGTTGTGAATCAAGGAGGTGTCTTATATGCTCACCAGATGCCAATTGATTCGAATCAAGATGGGTTGGTTGCTCATCTCTGTTGGCAGATTAGGTAGCGGCCAAGTTTATATTGCAGTGTTGGCGTACTTGGTGAAGAATTATCGCGTATAAGAGATGCGCGTAATGCGCAGATTTCGCTCACTTGGCATTCAGCAGGTTGGAAGTAAGGACTAACTTTATGCTTTATATAACAAAAAATGAAAAATGTTCCTGACTTAATGGTGTTATACTGTTGACCTACAGATTTGGCAGGTGAGTAAATAAGTTTTGCAAAATTAGTTAAACAAGCACACCTTCGAAAAATTTGCAACTGTAAAGATGAAAAAAATCTGCAAAGATAAATAACAATTTTTTAGTATTGTTGCTAAATTACAAACATTAAAGAGCCCCGCGCTCACTATTAAACACGGAAGAGTAATAGCGATTTGCACAAATTTACAAAAATATTTGTTGGCTATTGTGGCTTATTTTTTTTCCTGATGTTATTTAATATGCAACTATTATTAACTTTCTAATAATTGCGAAATTGTGGACCTTCGTATCTGAAGTTACGACTTTTTTCGGCATAAATTTCGGAATAAATAAATAGATAAGACGTTTCTGCGCAAACTGTTTTATTAATCCGCAAAATAATTAAAATAGCTCATTACTTAAATAGTATTTTTTTATAATGTAGATTCTTAAAAATCAAGTATATTCCTTTTTTCTGTATAAGGCTTATAACCTCTACGAATGAATATATTATATTATTTTTAACTTTTGGAATAACATATTTTTTTATTTAATTGCTTATAATTTCAGTTTTAACTCGGTACAATTTTGTTACCATTTACTTCCTTTTTTTAATACAATTACTTTCAAAATCAGCACGCACGTGGCGCATATTATATATCTTTTATAGATGTAGATGTCGTTTTAAAACGCAGAACCCCGTATTATAGTTACGTCACAATGGCACTTGTCATCGATGCAAGCAGGCAAGCAACCCAATTCCCACGTCGAGTCGATGTCAGATAACGACTTGATCCACGTAAACAGTGGAACACAACAGTGGCGTTTTCGGCAGACGATTAAAAGTAGGCGGTTCGGAAATACGAATTAAAATTTCACACCTGAAGTGCGGATGCGCATGTAAAGCACATTGCGAATATTTGATGTGTATTTAATCTATAAGGCTCATCTTTTTCATTAAACGTTTATAAAGCTATACTAGTCATACAATGTACATACGTACATGCAACATAATCCAATAAGCATATAAAACAGTCGTCAAAACAATACAGCCAATGCAATCGAATATACGGGCTTCGGCTACCTATAACTTGCCTTTCGGGGCAATTTTTAAACTGTCGGATGTATTATCGTTCGGTATACAGTCGAGTCGTGACAAATTATATTTAAATTTTGCGCAAATATCAACTCTTAAATGTAGTTTGAATATGGAAATTCCCACATAGCCCGCTAACCTTGGCAAACAGTATGTGTCTTGTCATCCATTTGTGCAAATCCCTTGAGTAGTTCTTTTTTACAAGTTGCCGATACTCGCAGTTAGGCTTTCAACCTCTTGATTACCAGTACTTCAAATATACACTGTTCCATTTTGATATCAAAGCGTTTCCGACATCCGGATCGCAAGTGCAGTTTCCACATTTTTAGGATGTTTATGTGTTCTTTTAGTTTTTGTTACGTCATAACCGGAGAATTGAAATTCGGAACAGTCAAACTTACGCAATCGCTTTGGTCTAGTTAGGTCAGCACCTGTTAAATTTAAGTTATGGTTAAACGGTTTATTCAAACATTACATCATTAGGGAAAGGGAAACCACTATATGACGAGATTTAAGACTTGAAGCAGAAAGCAACTATCAGTATTTCCGATAAATCGTTTATTTCGTTTGAAATCTAAACGGTCTCGAGAGAGATCTTACTATAGAGCAACAAGTGGTATTGTGTGTATGTAATTAAGCAACGTTCAAAACTTCAGAGCCTGGCAATGGGAGTCGCGTTGTGGCACTTTAAAGTGAACCGCTTTGATGGTACGGAGCGTAGCGCGTGCGTTAACGCCGAAATATTTAACCGTGACAGCACCATATAGCCCAACCAGCACGAAATAAAAGAAGCCGACTGACCGGGTATTAGTGGACAGGCACGTACTCTTGTGTGCCGAAAGTGTCAGCTCACTTGCACGCCAGAGAAACGTACAAAATGGCTGAGCTCTCGATGAGGTGTGCAGCTTCACTGTTGTCCGCACAGCGCTCATTGTCGAATGCCGAACAGTGCGTCAGTACGAGTGAACACGCTCACATGGCGCAAAGCGGTCATGAACAAATCTCTTCCACACAGTAAACTAGACAGTTAGTAGACTGAGCTCGTGTTAGCTGACTGAGACATTTTAATGAAATAAGCCTAATATAACTAGAGCAATCTCATAATAAGGCAGTGTTTCGTGAACATAAAATTTGCAATGGTATCGTCAGGAAAAACAACGAGTTTGCAAATATAAAAGGAACGTTTAACATTTGTTTAATACAAAGTTTTGCATCTTCGAATTGAAATATATAACAGAAATGTTAAAATCAACGTATTTAGATTAGTTGGGATATTTCAGGTACAGCGTTCATGGCAAAAGGAAGTATTTTGCAACAAACTGAATGTTTGCAAATGCGGGTAAATTAGAATTGGTAAAAAACATCATTACGACAGAATGTAACAAAAATGCGCTTGTTAAGACACACAGCATTTAAAGTTTCTTACAGATTAAAAACGAAATAAGCGCTGACGGAAACCAAGATTTGAGGTATGTTTTTTGAGTATCTGTGTATTATGAAAGGTTTCTTGCTAGTCATGTAACAAATACCTAATTTGTTTGGCACTAAGAATAAGTATATATCGATGCCACATGAATAGTACTATGTTCTTGTATTCTTGTTCTTTTTAAGCGGTTTTCGGTTCGTGGTCGCTTTCAGTTTTTCAATATTTGTTTCTTCGAAAGATCGTGTTTCAGATAATTGTTTGAATGAATATTCGGTGTTGGTTCAGTCAGCGTCGCCATTTTGCATTGAATTCCGCAACCTCATACGGTAAACGGATGAGTGAACGTTGCAGGGGTCCAGTTTCACTTATTTCGATTAGGCGTATAATTCGGTCGTGCCCCAGATGCTTTTTGCTAAATTACAAAATATTTTAGTAAAACGTAATTAGGGTCTGCAATTTTATTGATCCTTAAGCAACAGTTTTGCAGTGCAAAATTGAACTGTCGCATTTTCAAATTATTTTACATTCTAGAATCTAGAAGATATTGCTGTATTCCTAACACCTGCGGTTGACCTTAACCTCTTGGTAAACGCTACTTTGCCCGGTGCCAATTTTTGATTTGGAAAATAAGTTTCTGGCGCAGTAAAAAACAACAGTTAAAACATGATACGCTACCTGTGTTTGCGATTTTGTGCTCAAAGTCATGGCCGGTATACTAGGAAAAAAACATTATAATAAAATTAAATGATAATACAGTTGGTATTATTTAGACAAATAATCAGACATGTCTATATTTCGAACATTTAGCACCAAACAATTGTTAATTTAGGGTTACAATAAAATATGTCTTTGTATTAATGACTGTGTATCTTAAAATGTATATCGAGTTCGAGTATTCAACGAATATTATTGGTAAAAGTTCACTGATGTCAAATAGTGTGCAAGAAGACATTATGTCAAAATAAACCCAATACTTCTGAGCACAAGGAATATTTCGGTTTTACTGAAGAGTTCGAATATTTTTTCAACACAAGTTGACGATACATTATTGACGAAAATATACCCCGATGTATTTAATATAAATGTTCATAAGTCACTATTTGGCTTTATAAGTTGTACATTATTCCTGAATCAATATAGGATCGTCAGGTTGCATACACCAGTTTAGATAAGAATTAGGGAAATTACCTGTAATATAAGACTTAATACATTGTGATCAAATTTAAAGGATGAAAACCTTAATATCATGAGACCATTTGGTCTCCTTGCCTGAAGAAATAAATTATCAACTAACCCAAAATTGGAAAATAGGATTTTTACAAAATAACAATCCCCGTAAACACGAGTCAATTCGACGGTTACCGTTTTATTACCGGTTATCGTTGTCCCACATCGGAAAATAAAAATTAGTTTCCCTTTTTTTCCAAAATGCAGTAAATCAGAAACAGTTTATTTGTACGCAACACACGACTTGGTAAGAAAAACAATTGCTAAGATGTGCGTGTGATATTTTGTTCTTTTTGTTGCTGCGTCAAAACTGTGGGTCTTTTATTTATTTTATGCAATGAGCAAAATTAAACGGATATTTATTCTAAAACGTTCATATTCCCACCTGACTGTGTCCCGTCGTCCACTATAAAGTTTGGTACATGGTTATACGTCATAGCCCATTTTATTTACTTACTTATGATTTATTTTAATGTAAAATTATTGTTGTGCGAATTCGATATAATATGGCTATTTTTTAAAGGCTGAAAAGAAATGGTGCAGGTATAAAAGAAAAAATGGCGTCCCAGTATATTCCATTTATATAGCCTCGTTGTAATTTAGATTGTAAAACTGGAAAGGTGATGTAAAAACAATATTATCTACAAAGCATAGAAAACGGTACTTGCTACGAAGCCAGGGATGCCAAATTCAATATATTTTTAGAACCATGTATTAATGCCATTTCGTATGCAATAGGCGATCATAGTAACAGGTTTTAATCTAACAGGTAGCCAAGATTACCTAAGTTTTAACTGAAAAAATTACGTCGTTTTCCTTACGGTAATTCTTGTTTTAAAGAACTGTTGCGTCGTTTACATCGAATTTCTCCTTTTTAGGTTTCCAGTATTTTTGCTGGGGCTCTTCCTTTGAAACGCCGCTAAGATTACTTAGATAAAGGAGAGGCGCGCTAATGTCGCTTTTTAAGTGAAATTCAAACGAAAGCACCCAAAAAGCTTTCGTTAGGGTTAGACAAACTTTGTCAGATCTTATTTCATTTTTTCATGCGATAAGGAGAAGGGAATGCACTATTAACGGGCACTGAGAATGAGATTGAAACGGATCTAGCATTGCTAGAATAAAGCCTCTGCAGTAATATGATCATATTATTCTTAAGCTAAAGGCTTATAGCTAAAACACTTTAAATACAGAGACGTGTGAATTGTAATTTTTAATTCCTTTACTGATAGACTGTCGTACTCGCCTAAACACCACTGCGCTCCGGTATACCAGTTACACAGACGGTTCGAAATTCGGTAGCAATCATAAGCGTAGAACCACAGATTTCATCAAATTTGTCGAATCTTTGTTCTGTCCAGTTTCGGATTGGGTAAAAACATGGAGATTGTAGCAGACAGGTTTCCGTTTTTATATCTCTTCGTGTTTAGCTGACTTCGGGCATACGGTATCCTGACGCACACCCGCAGTGCAACACTTTTCGTTTTTTCACCATGAGTACCATGTCTTTACAATTCTTACCAAGTACCATAGACTTGCTCGTCAATTCGATATTACAACTGTTATTATTCTATTTCATCAATGGGCGCCGCAATTGTTGTACAGTTATTGGGCAACAACTACATTCACTTACTACGTCGGATATATTTAAATTTATTTTGATAGGACAGGTTTGTTTATTGAAGCCCCGTGATTTTTGTACAAAGCCCCATGATTTTTATTTTATTCGCACAAAACACTAACAAATGAGGCCTGATTAGATTTGGAGTCCGTTTTTTGGGTCAGCCTGTATATCTGAAATTAGATATACCACGAACGTATTGGAGTTTATTGGTCGACTCTGTTACATCTGGAGTGGTATGTTAGTGAGGCAAACATATAACTCAGAAAAACGTTTTGTGGTAGCTAAATTATACATATGTTTTTTTTATTAAGGAAAATAAAGGCAGGTTTAAATTAGTTAAATGCTCATTTGTTCACCGAATTCGGAAATTTTCAATCTGGCGCAGTTAAAACTATTGCAGAGTCCCTGTGTTTTTTTAACGTATACCGTACAATAAATGACTGAGTTCGATGATTAACGCGACCAATTCATATATAACATGTCATTTATAAAATAACCTAGTAACCATTTCATCACGGATTCGAAACGTCACGCACGAGTATAATACTACTATATCAGTAAATCTGGCCGACTTAAAAACATCACACAGTTGTATAGTGAACCTTACGAACAAACAGAGGTGCGTGTTAGAAGCCGGCCCCGGTAAAAATGCTAATCATACAAATATTATTTATCACCGAGCAACCTACGTTTTAGAGTGATCAAACAAAAACAGACGATCTCTGATCCAGTAGTCATTATATTTAAAACCAATTTCGTTAAAAAAACATGTTTCTTTTTTTAGATTTACTCTTATTTCGATAGTGACTACTCACTACCACAGAAAGGTGGTATTAATTGCATTGCTTGGAATAGAGGCAGAATACGAGAAGCATTGGGAAGTCGGTAAATTGTCATCGGGTGTCAAAAGAAAATCAGCGGCTAATGTCTACTCAAATCGCCGTCGGCCACCACAGCTATAACTCGATGCTACAACAGCCCGGGTCGGCTGAGAGCCTGTCTGTTCTTGGCAGTGACCACTCCAGCACTTTGCCCAGTTTAGGAAGGGTTCACCTAACACCGATTAACCAAAGTAAAACAAGTGGCTTTGACAACTACATCCACTACCACCAACACGGCACCTCGTATTATGCACGCGACGAGCGAGATGTACTTTCTCCGACCCAGGGGTATCCTGAGTTTGCGAAAACGTCGGTACTCTCACAGTGCAGCTATACACCGATGGAGGAAAAAATGACACTAAATTATGCTGAAAAGCCCGATGAAGCAGCACAAGAAGATTCAAGAAGTCGATACAGCTCACCGGCGGCCTACGATGTTCCGGCTGCCTCCGACCTTCGTACATTTGAAAACGCTGTCTCCAACCTCGGTAAGCGCCCGTTAGAGACGTCACCGGAAATGACGATGACGAGCGAATCCCCAGTGACATCACAGACCCACCCGAACGAGCCCCAGCCGAAGAACGAACGGCTCGTGGGAGTGGAAGCGAGATTGGAAATGAAATCGCTCTGGGAAGAATTCAACGACCTCGGCACGGAAATGATTGTAACCAAAGCTGGAAGGTGAATTATGTTTACAAATATTTTATGGGTTTGTAAAATTTACAAGTATGAATTCTTAAATTTTAAAATAAAATAGGTATTAAATCTCTATCTGGTTAAGTAAGTAAGAAACATAGTCTGAAAAAAAACGAAGCCAATTTCTTACATTTAACACTTTTCATTTTGAAACGTTTATTCGAACAAGATTTATTTCACTTTACAATATAGGCTTTTTGTTTTATAATAAGACATTTTTTTAATTATTTGTTTAACTAAATAAATATTGTATATTCAATACCTATAGTATTAGCGAATACGTAGTTTAGTGGTATTGCTTAATTCATGGCCCAAGGTTACTAACTGCACATGGTGTCCATTTTAACAATCCATTTTTAACATTTTAACACGCGATGCGAGCATACACAAATAACGGTATTCTTGTATCGATTTACTTATGACAATTGACTTTTATTGGATTTTTTTACTTTGTTTGGAACATCTAAAAACAAAGTTTATATTTTCACTTAAAGAGAAAATTGTTTTATCTACTGAATTGTCTCGCCACCTGTTTAAAGGCACAAATTAGTCTAATGCAGCTAATATTACGGATTAGGGGAGAATTGCAACAATAGACGACCTTTTGGTTTTGATACAATAAGGATTTAAAGCTGGTGTGAAAAGACGTCTTATTTAAACAAACTCTTTTTGCCATTTTGACTTCACAATATAGGCTACATGTCAAAGACAATTTAAAAATATTCTGTAAACAAAGTCACGGGCCTTACAAAAATGTAGGATAATCACAACATACAGCCAATACTAAACTTTTAATATATATATAGCTACATTTGGGAATAATAATGAAGTAAAACTTGCATCATTGCTCCTACAATCACATATTATTTAAAGGCATGCTGTTTGCAGACGTTTCTGCTGTGTATGTGTATGTCAGCATGTTTGCACAAATATATAATGCTAACCCTTAAAACTGCACCTAAATTATGACTTTTAATTACACGTGTAATATGTAGGCTAATGGGATTTACTAATTGTATCGAATACGTAGGTCACAATTGCTGCAAATACACGCGTATTTATTTATATTGGTTATCATTATACGTTCTAAAAACGTAAATCAAAGTTAAAGGTATGTATTGAGTTCTAAAATTTGGGTATTCTAGTTAATGTAAAATCGTAAACTCAAGAATAAAAATATTAATGTCTGGGCTGATGAAAGAGCTTATCATATATTTTTTTAAATCACGCTATTCCGAAGTATTGCTTTGAAGTAACTCCATAAAATTGATATGCACAGCTTTCCAAATTAACACCAGCGTGTATTTTGATAAATCAGCACTTTCGAGAAGAAATTATCGACATTCCCGACCCTGTTTATATCTCGCGTCCGGCCTGGACTACAGCCTCGCCCGAATCACTGTTTATTTGAAGTACCGTGGTAGATAAGCCGGCGAAGTAACTAGCCTACGGATTATCGGGACTTCGTAACTATCGAATTATTCCGTAAAATGCGAGCATAGTTTTGATCTGGCATTTGTCAGAGCTGTGTTGCCACATTTTTCAGCGCGGGTGTAGCAACCGCTTATCGTGCAGTATTTATTTCTTATCGCGACTTAGGACAAGCCGAGGCGTTGATTAAATTCTTTTGCGATTTGTGGAATCACAAATTTCTTTGGAATAAATTTCCATTTCCCTATCTGGTACGCCTGAAATTTCGCTGTGTAACCTCAATGCAAAAGAAAGAGGATTTCAATACATTTCGACATTCTGAATAATATTAAAAAATAATAATATTTATGCGAATCTTTATTTTTAGTTTGTGCACGGAAGAAAACAAATGTAGAAACCTAGATTTTATTGAAAAACACACACACTTTGCCTATGGCATGTATTCGCAGCGTACAATTTCACTATCAAACGATTTAATTGTAGCAATCGCTAGCAGAAAAGAATTGCTACTTCAATTTGCCGCTTGGTTGAAAAAGAAGCGTTTTGAAGCTGATTAACGTTCGATCAGGTTGCGCTGTTTTGGTCGTTTGTTACCAGCACACGGCGCACGGGCTATTTCGGCGCTGATCCGAAAATTAATTATCGACGCATCCGGTCACTCTGTTCCCACTGCGTCTCTGTCCAGCGCAAGCCACGGTTATCTGGGTCCAGGTCGCCGGGTCAGTCCGTTGCCTTTGATTTTCAGACTAGCCCAAGGTCAGGTTACATTGCCTCAGTACGAGCCATGAAACCCAAGCATGACGCAACGACCACAACTCGTGTATGACCTGGAAGGTTCGAGAAGGATCGGTACAGCTTCGCGAGTTTGCCGGCCCGATGGGTTTCATATTCAGTTCGCAGCTCGAGCGGACCCTTGAACCTGTCGCTAAATTAGCTTGTATTTTCACCCACCGTGACGCATAACCCCCGTCCGGACCCGTGTAAGCCATTTCAATCACGATGTGTCTAGATTTATTGCAACAGCACCGGTGACAAGCCGTCGAGACGGCGTTATCTCTTGGAAAATAATCAGGAAGTGAAATGATACATAAACACAGAAAAGTATCTTCTTCTGTTTTTTTAACATTTAACCGTCTAATTTTAAATTTGTCAAGATCGATTCACACAAATGACAAAATTCATATCGTTTAGAAAAATATGTTAAAATGTGAAAAATCTATAAAGCTCTCTTTTGAATGCCGATCTCCTAACACATTCCTTCGTTGGCTGTATGATTATAAGAAAATTTTATTTTACAAATTATTTACAAATTAACAAAAAATACGATTACTTAATTAACGCCATGTACAAATTCGCAGCAGACCCCATGTGCTTCATTTAATACCGCGCTTTATCTTTCTCAAAAACAAAACACATCTATATCCAAAAATACGTTAGCACCTACTTTGCTGGCCACACGCTAAAGACCAATCTCGTTTTCCGCAGACGCATGTTTCCAACGTTTCAAGTAAAAGTGTTCGGCCTGGACGTCAACAGCGAGTACATATTGATGATGGACTTTGTACCAGTGGACGACAAAAGATACAGATATGCATTTCACACGTGAGTACGGTATTGTTGCATGAGATGATGCATGAGGGCTTATAACTGCGCGTTTTGTTTATATTAGAAGTTACAATTTAAATGGTTGGGGCCAATTTACATACACCATGCCATTTAAAATCCGAATTGAAGACGAGCTCATTTTAATTGCCCCCGCGTGGCTTTATTCTTTGCAACAATGCCTCCCATTATTAACTACAATTTTACCACTTTTCGATTGGAAATTATAACCGTTCCTGACCCCAAGCGAGCTTTATATTTGAATCTAAAGATTTATCACTTTCTAGGTCAAGTTGGTCAGTTGCCGGCAAGGCCGACGCGTCGATGCCTCCCCGCATTCACGTCCATCCAGATTCGCCCGCGAAGGGCGGCCACTGGACCAAACAAATCGTCTCATTCGATAAGCTGAAGCTCACCAATAATTTGCTCGATGACAACGGACATGTAAGTGAGAGTTACACGTTTTTAAAGGAAATTTTCTAAATAATTTTAATGCAAATAGTAAGTACCATTCTGTATAAATAGCTAAGTGAGTTAATGCTTCACTTTGCAGTCGAAATGCTGCAGCTTTGTAACAAGTTTCTACTGTTATACAATTAGCGGGTATCGCTAAGATCCAGTGGGTAAATGGGTTGTAGTAAAACTTAAAGAATGTCTCTATACAGCACATAACAATAGCTCTGGCAAACCAAGGATGGGTGCAGGGTATCCTGACAAATGCCCGTGTGATAATGCTCCATGCGTTGTCGTTTTCACGAGGATCAAACATGATTATCCTATTCAATCCTAATAATGCTGTTGACTTTGCATAAAAATAATTAAACTAACTTGGCAAACGCATTTGCTGTATTATTTTTATGGAATCAGATCCGTTTGAAATTCTAGATTCGAAATGATTGATTTAAGAATATATATAATGATTCAGAAAATTCCCTACCTACTTCTGTTTGATTTTGCTTGCTGTACGCCACATGTTTAAACTAATATGTCTAGAACTTGTGATGTTCTGTGTGTTTAATGACTGTGTCGTTTGATCCGGAGGTAGTGCTGATGGCCCCATATGTGTGCGTGTGCTTTCGGCGTCCTCTTACTAACGTGACTACAAATACATTAACGCCACCTCAGCATGG
Organism: Ciona savignyi; assembly: GCA_000149265.1. NCBI lineage: Eukaryota > Metazoa > Chordata > Ascidiacea > Phlebobranchia > Cionidae > Ciona > Ciona savignyi. The sequence goes on along the minus strand of CH002188.1, from coordinate 359,844 downwards.
TCATTCTAGGAAAAGGTTTTACCCGGTGTAGTCTGCAGTCATATTGGTTTTTAAATGGCGCGTATAAGAAATGGTTTTTGTCTTGGAGGAAATCGGGGTGGTCTTGATTACTGATGGTTTCAAACCCGTATCATCGACACAGCTATGCAAGTGTACATGAGGCGACCATTTAACTAACAGGGACACGTGTTAGTTTCAACTTTTAAGCTAAACTTATAAACTCATTAGTGTTCAACGATAATTACTATTGAAGCGACCTAATACTTATTGTAGCTTAATTAAAAACTTCGACTCATATATTGACGTATCTCTCGTAGCAACTCATTCAACGCACGGCGCGGTTAAGAATAATGGTAAAAAGCAATGTTTTATGTGGAGCATTGAATTTTTACCCACGACAGAGGCTTACTAATAAACCAACAGTTCAAAGTATTGTAACAAATTTGTTCATTAATTTTGACATAAGTTGGCTTACAAAATATTCATTTAAAATTTTCTATAAAATTTATATAGATTTCATATCGTGTGGTAAAAGACAATACTTCAAAACGAAATTTATTTCATTAATTTCCTGAATCTATGGGCGATAGAAGAATCATTTTACATATCATTCGACGAGTGTATTGTCCTTGGAAATGTGTTGATATACAACCACCGATGCTTTTTCGTGTCGTTGTGTGACAATTTACGTCGCCATTTTGTTTTTATGTTGCTCAATCGCCCATATTCTTTCGCTTAGTACCAGCAAGGGAACAGATGACAAATGTTCTCGCGCATGTATACGTCCCAAGAGAAATCGCACCGACATAGGTGGCATTGTAAAGTTTTTCAGAAAATCTTTTTTTAAATACGATTTTATAAAACTAAAATATTCGTAATGTCTTTTACACGCAACGTGACATAACTTGTGAATGTTTGATTAAATCAGATGACACTTAATTATTTGACCGAAATGCATTTATTCTCCGCGTTCCTTGTTTATTGGACGAAAATTAAAGCATTTTAAGACCGCTTTCGTGATAATTAGTTTCAAAGTATTTATATATACTTAAATGACATACGCGTTCTATTAGGTTCAATGTGCGGTGTATTTAAGCGTGTAATATAATAACGGCGACGTTAACCTATGTATTTCTTATGTCAATAGAATGGTTAATGGCTACTGGAATTCTGTGTGTACTCACTTTAATCTTAATTCGTATGTCGGTGTTTATCGCTGGTTGCTCGTCGTTGAGTTTATTAGTTTTATTTCACCGGTGTATTAACAATAACATGATGAGATAAGATAAACATGTTTACCACAGTGGGTGGGACAACCAAGTGAGTTGTAATTCCGCTGGATTTAGCTGGGGTTCGGGCAACGTCACCGATGGGTGCCTTGCCCAAGGACAATGGCAGCGATAGGCCCACTGTCACAACCGACTAGCTTGCCACATGTTTCGTATTTGCAACCCCTCGGCTGAAAGGCGACGCACTAACCCACCAGACAAATCTGTCGGACTAAAAGATTTAAGGTTAACGGCCAAATCATCTACAATGCCGAACAAAGAAGCTCCTTTAATTTACAACCGATCGCAATGCTACACATTTTATTTAGTTGTAATAAATTGAAGAAAACTCGTATTGTTAAAATACGTTTTAACTGGTGTAGTGAGAGTTTCAAATGTGCCACATTATTTTCAGATCATCCTCAATTCAATGCACCGATTCCAGCCTCGATTCCACGTGGTTCTTGTAGACAACAGCCACGACAGCATACAACGCGCCGATGAAAACTTTAAAACGTTCGTTTTCGATGAAACTAAGTTCACAGCCGTTACCGCATACCAGAATCACCGTGTAAGTATAGAATGTGATATTGTGTTTATCCCTGTAAATGGAAAAAAACACATGTGACGCTTTCCCGTGCGTAATAAATCACCCGGTGTCCACTGCCTGGTTACCGTAACTACTGCAATGTGTAGTATAACTTATTGCGACGTTTTGAATGTTTAGTTTAATCCGCTGGGTTTATGTGACGTCATCTTATACCTTCCCGATGGCCGATTTAAATCCAACAATTTTGCCACTGAATATCTGAACAAAAATGTCTGCGTTTGGTTAGGGTATTAAATTTTATTTGCAACATACGATACATTCTGGTAAAACACATTTTTTAGAACTTATATACCACGTAGAAACAGTTTTTGCAATTGGAAGTTTGGTTTATGGCAATTTACCAATGCAACAGTATCATGTCCACAATGTCGAATAACCAGATTTAATAAGTGGTTAAATAAGCGGGGTGTTGCGATGTGTGATTAAGAATATTCTACTTGACTGTTGTTGGTGCTACCATTCATTCGTGAAAATCTATTGTCGCTTGGATTATACATTTTCTTCCTTCGTTTGCAGAGCGTGTGTTGAATGTGCGGTAATTTTCTTGGGTAAACATTTCTGCAGTTTCTCGTGTGGCTTTCGTGTCATAATCCTTGGGTTTTCAATTTTTTCGGCACAATAGAAACATCACAATACAACGGTGTGTTCTCGCAGCCAACATAATGTGCCGCGTGTAAATATTGTCTGAAAAACGTCATATGCTACTGAGCGTTGCCGTGAAAGGTTTCAGATAAAGTGCCACTCTTAACATTTGCTATGACAATTTATATCGAAAGGAAATATGATGTGGGTGATTTAAAATCCCGCCATTGGCACATTCGTACTATAACACTTTAAACAAAGTACAAAACTTACTTTTGTAATACGATTTTCATGTTGTTATTTTACAAAGATGATTTATTCCTTATCGTGGGTGGTCGGTCCCTGTTTTGGCAAAGCTCGCTCGACGTTGTGGTTTCAACGATGATTGGGTAATTTACTCTGCCTGTCCCATAAATTAGAACCAAGTTAAACAAAGGACCGAGGCGCGAAAAAATAACAGATAGCCGTTCCGAGATAAGCCACCGTGACTTTGACTCCCTAAAAAAATCTATTTTTGTCTTGCGTTAACACTCGAAATCTTACCTGCTGCCGCGTGGTCTTGGTGACTACGTGTCGATGGATTTTGCTTAAGGCTGGCATAAGGGGCGAGATCACGCAAAACAAATATACTGCTAGGCGTGAGGATGATTCATTTGGGTCTGTTTATTTGCCAACGGATCCTGAATGCCGAGCGCCCCCTTTCGCGCATCAGGGTTTCTAAGTCATTGAGGCAAGGCAAATTGGAAGAGGGTGCCGTTTGGCTGCAAGGGGCGGTTCAAGTAGCGTTTCCGTCTCCTTCGCTTTCAGTTGTAAGCAGCTAAAGACGGAGCAAAAGATAAACTTTAAAGCCGACACTGGTAAACAGATTTATCATGGCTGACCGGTCATGGGTATATTGGATCACGCCGTGGTTTAAAAAGAATAATTCGATGCTGTCTCAGCGAGAACAAAGGCCCCACTTAAGGGCGGAGGCCGACCCATTAAGGGGACGGGAACCACTTGGGTACACAAGGGGCACGCGCGAGGCATTCCTCCCTCTGACATTTATCACAATATCTGAGCGGTTGAAGCTTTAGGTCGTAACGGTACGGACTTCAAAAGGCGCTCGTTTGAGTGAGCGTGGCGGGAGCTGACAGTACCGGTATGCAGCCACAGAGCAGGTGGGACCGTTTTGGGCTTGTCGTTTCTCTATCGCAAGCGCTAATTTCGCTTTGACAGTTGTATTGTAATCAGGGCCCCTCGGTCTTACGCTGAGTGAAGCGTTCAAATTAAACGGATAATTCGACCGCTTTTCCAAACCCATCACGCCATGGTAGAAAATGCAGTGACTGGCAGTTAATTATTTTACAAGACCCCCTAGAACTAGATGAGAACAGGATTTAATTTAAAAGCATGGCAAAAACGATTTAGATAATTTACAACCAACCGTATTTTTATGTTGGGAATTACCTATTTTAAACCTCACATTGTTATCAACTCATTATGTCATTCAAAAAATAAAAAGATAAATATATCAGTTTTGATTTATGAATTTTACTAATTACATTTGTACTCCGCGTTGGTTTGGTAAAATATCTCTACATCCAATTGTCCGCTAGGCGCTTTACCGATCGCTCGCTAATACCGGTTCGCATGCCACGTATTATTACAAGCGCTGCTCATTTTGTGATGAATGATTTTGGGTCTGCGTATAAGAATCGCGTGCGAAAGACGACTCGTTCATCAAACCATCGGGGAAGGGTATAAACGCATTATTATTCCTACAATAACACAATATCATTCGGAGCTTTTCCGGATCCGCGTCTCAGAGTTGAAGCGAAGCATACCAGCTGTGCTGTCATCACGTACAGTTCTGATAGCGGGTTCGCTGTATCGGGAAAAATCTTTTGTTTTCCGCACCCCCTCAAACCGCAGAGCCCCCGTTCGGCCAAAAAGGGGGTCGAATCACAAGGTGTCGTAACGCTTCAATAATTTGTGATGAGCGTTTAACTCCTAAGCCAATAAACATGGACGCACAAGTGCAGTCTGTTATAACCAAAGCAAATAGATTTTCAGCTCGTTTCGGCACTTTGACCGACCACACAATTTTGGTAAAAACTTCGGCAGAAAAAACTAGAATATGTTGTGGATAGATTAAGACACTGTAACTAAAAGCATGCTGGGTGGAATTTAAGAAAAAATCAAGGCAGAAATACCATATTTCATGATGAGCATTTTAATGTAACTATAAGCTCAATGTTAAAAATGGCATTTGGTTGGTGTGCGCGCCTTAACCCCCAAAATATAGTTTTGTGCCATGCTTTTTATTATACATATGGTAAAATCATATTCTTAACAATAGTTGGACTGCGGTGATTGATTTCGCTCCGAAATCTTATTTAACCCAATTTGGTTTTACGGATACATTGGTCGCCATTTTGTTTTCCAAGGCTAAGATAGCGTTGTACCTTCGTGATAATATATACCATCCACGCGTTACCAAAGTTGTGGCAATAATATATTGTCACAGACTAAAACGTTACTATTATTTTAATTTAACCCATTACCAACTGGGTTTAAGGGGATGTGCTATAAGTGCCTTGTCGACCACAAATGGAATTTTAGCGATCTGCTAATTTCGATTCTACTACCTGTTGGCTGAAAGCCAAAGCTCTATCCAACTAACATAACAGGCCAGACAATCAAGGGCAGACCATCGAGGCCAGACCATCGTTAGGAACCATAACCCAGCTGATTTTAATTTGTTGGAAAGCAAATAAATATGGAGTGATTATCATATACACTGACCAAGAAATACCTATAACGCACTGATATAATTAACTGTTATAAGGCCCTTTGGTTTTACAAACTCAGACTTTCAACGTACGTATCCTATAAAACTGATTAAAACGTGCCAAGAAAATCAGCTGATGGATGAAATTTATAATTATTATTATACTCTGTATTCTAATATTGTGTTACTGTGTAACTGCGCCGATAACCTAGTCATGCGCCGATAAACTAGTCGCTTAAAGATACTATGAAAAAAATCTTCAATTGTATACAAGATTCTAAAATTCATGGGATGAAATATTTTACAGAAAAGTCAACGTTAAAGCTTAGTGTTGTTACTTTTGGTTTCTTTGAACGAATTTTGTGGAACACCGCCTCATGTACTTAACTTTGTGATTTGTTCTTCCATGACAGTATTACGATGCCATTTAACTCGTCATTAAGCTTAATTTGAAAAATCTATGTTTAAAGCAAAATTACAGGAGTTAAACTGCCCGCCCGACCAACAAGCAGTTCCCGGTGATGGATCTTGTCTTCCATACATCAACACTTTACAATTAACCTTTTACTTTAACAAGTTTGTTAGCATCGCTTTGTGTGTAATGTGTATGGATGTATATTTCAAAGTAAAAAACATAATAGAGTAATGTGTGAATCGGCCCTCATCGTAAGTTAGATTCCGAAACACAAAAATATAAATGACCAAAAGCTTTGGATTAAACGGCATTTTATTAGACCTCTTCAATAATTTTAAATGTGGTGTTTTAGCCTTTGTTTAGGTATAAAAGTCGTGCCCGAAAAAATGAAATAATATTTTGGGAAAAACAAAAAGAAGGACTAAAATAAAGATTAGGTTGTTAAGGTTAGTGTTGGGGCTTGGTTAGAGTTCGGGTTAGTTCTGGGGTTGAGATTAGTCTTTAGGGAAAGGTTCTAATATGTTTTAGTGAGATGTTTCCTTCTTTCCCTCCATTCTTTTCTTTCTTCCTTTTTGTGTTTACCATTATATTTTCCTAATTAAAATTCGAAATTAACGTCAGCGATATTACATTTAAGCGTGAATGAGTCACGGTTTATTTTGTTGTTTTTCTATAGTCCACATTCGTCTCGTGTAGTAATTGTGTAGTAATTGCAGAGCTTGTGTAGTAATTGCAGAGCGCCTCCGTATAACTTTTCCCACCCCAATGCGATGATGTAAATCAAAAGAGCCTCCAGTCAGCTCATACATAATCACATCTTTGATTCTGTACATTGTTCAAACCCCGAATTGAAGCTTTGTGGTCAATTTATAGCTTTTTTTAAGCATGCCACATTTCAGTTGTATCACGCACCAGCAAAAAAAATAGTTTTATGAGATTTTTGGAAAAGATAAATCAAGTTTAAAAAAACTAATAATTTAGATTTGAAAAATCTAAATTTTACCGTAAATTTAAAAATACTTTGTTAAAAACTTCCTCCTTAAATTCATTTATAACTTGTTCATGGATGACTGTATTATCTTTATCTCGCCATTTGATATCGTATAAATTGGCTTAATTTGAATTCTCTGCGAGGGGAAAATTAAAGGAGTTTAAATGCTGGCCCGACCAACAAGCATTTTCCGGTGACAGATATTGTCTTCGATATATCAACACTTTACAATTAGCCTTTAACATTAACAAGTGTGTGGGCATCGCTCCATGTGGTGTTAGTGGCTTATTCCGAAGCTTGAACTAGCTAAGGAATTGCGTGATATGTGGTTGGTCTGCCCATGGTTATATTCTACAACCCAACATGACAGAAAACACAATCTTCTTTAAGAAACATCAATATGACAAAAACAATGACTTTTTCAGATAATATTTTCAAAGATAAAAGAATTTAAAAATTGGCCCGTGATGATATTTTAGATTACCAAAGTGAGAAAGTTAAAAGACGGTCAAATAATTACGTTTTCCAAAATTAATCATTTTGTTTCACAATCTCGCGACCCCATGCAGCTTTATTTCTGCACAATTAAGGTTTATGGCGCCATATTGTAAAATAATTCTCCTTTTATGTTTACAAATTTGATTTTTTACTTTTAACTAGCAAATTGTTTTTGCAGATAACGCAGCTGAAAATTCAAAGCAATCCGTTTGCAAAAGGCTTCAGGGATTGTGATCCAGAAGAATGGTATGATAATACAAATAAGAAGATTCGATTAATGTTTAACATAAGTGCTTTCTAAGTAACATAAGTTTATTTGTAAAATACGAAAGCAGAAACATATCTGTAAACCCGACCATAAGTATAAAAATGCTAGTGGGTTAATGTGTCGCCTTTCAGCCAAAGGGTTGCGGGTACGAAACTGGATGCTAGCTAGTCGATTGTGTCTTTTGGCAAGACACTTAACGGGCATTGCTTAACCCAGAGTATAAATAGGTTTTACTTAATTGAAGTAACATGTGAATCATACACAACACACTACAATGGCTTCGGTAACCCGACGGTGAGCGCGAGGTAAATCTGACGATTGTTAACCTCATTGGTTTTCCCATTTATACGAGGATAAACATGAATATCCTAAATATATAACCAAATGGTCTATATGGGATTACGCCGTTGGTCATAGCCTGACAAGTCCTTATTTAGAGGTACAACGGACCACATTATGCTCAAAAATGTCCTTTTTCAAAGGCACATAAGACGTTTCCTTGATTCAGGGACTGTGCAAAACGCGGATATTTTAATGTTTTTTTTTTAAGTTAAGAGTGAACGTTTGCGTGGATAAAATGTTCATTGAAAAATTTCTAAACAGCGAAAAATAGATTTTTAAAAGTTGATTTCCATCATTTAAATTAGTCGCAACACCAATTAACAAATTAATACTCTTCGTAAGACATATAACGGTAAACGCGGTAAATTACCTTTAACGCGAACATATTACTATCGCCACCTAGCGGATAAGTGAATACGTGACTTTTTTGGATGAACTCTCTGCGCGACGTATTTCACAGCGGCTTAATTTTGGTGATTAATTACTAATAGATTTTAAACAAAATGGCCGTGTCCCATTTTTGGCGTAGCCTGCTGTGTTTCATCGAGTATTTCTTTCATAAACCTCGTAAACAATCCTTTCATTAATTCTAAAACACCTGTCATAGTATTTTTTCGTGTATTGTAATATGTCGAAAGAAAGTGAAGCTTAAGGGTCTGAATTGTCACTTTGTAAAATAGAGATATGCACGCATAGAATTTGGCTTGTTCACATCACCATGCAATTCTATAACTTCTTATGCTAGTAGTGTTTTTTTACGATATAAATTTTATAATATGCCTTTACATGATTTTTCAAAGGTTTGCGAAAATGTTTTAGACCTTACCATTACTTTACTTTACATTCAGTTCGATCGACGTCCTAGGGAATTACCCTTCACCCAATGGCTCCAGATCGCGATCCCATCATCGACCCAGTTCTCTGCAGTTGATGGGGGTAGCCGCGAAACATCGGGTAATGCAAATGGGTGAAGCGGCGGAAAAAGGTATAATCAGGAAAAAATTTAAATTGACAAAATATTATTATCTAAATCCACAGGCGGTACCTGTCGACTACTCGAATATTGGATGTATTCCTTTTTCTAATTAATGTTGTTATCCGGTTATGGATTTAAACTAGTTTGCGAAAATCACCCAATAGTCCGTGCGTATGGCCTTTAGTGATAGCGCGTCGGACGGCCGAAACAAAAACTAAGTAAATCAAACCCACACTCCAGCTGGTCGTTTGAGTTCTTGTCGCAAAACTAAAACTCTTTGTTGTCCTAAACACCGGAGATAAACATAAATATATCTTTATAGATACGCCGAGTCGGGGGCTAATTCACCGCGGTTGTTTCATGTGTTCAATTTTATAACCGACTTCCCGGCTGACTGCGTTAATTGCTAAACATATTTGTAAAAGTTTTAGACTAGTTATTTATGTGCGATTTATTAGATAAGAAAATTGATGATTGTTTTTAACCTTGTGAATGGGAAAATCAGGGAAATTTTCATCACGCGACCAATGTTGGGTTACCGGAGCTAATACACCGTGTTGTGTATGATTGAGACTTTCCTTTAAATTAGCACAACCCAATAATCCGCTGGCTTCGGGCAATGCCCATTAAGTGTCTTGCAAGAACACAACCGCCTAGCTCGTTTTAAACTTGCCAAAGGACTCAACCGACTAGACCAGTTTCGGTCCCACAACCCTCCGGTTGTAAGGCGACGCACTAATATACTAGACTAATAATCCAACTCCTTTGAATGTAAAGCGTTGTGCGATTCTTAAATCTATTACCTTTTACTGTATCATGTAGGAACAAATATTATTATTTATATATATAAATATATTAAGGATACATATTTAACATTTTAGACAACGAAAGTAGAGGTTGTGATCGATCACCCGATAGCGACATACGGTCATCTTCTACCAAATACACTCATTCTATTTCGACCAACCACCAACACTTATCCTACACTGGCTGCAACATCACTGATACGTCCGTGATGACCCCATTGCACCCGACCAATGAGGGCCCTGCTCATCACTTTTTGACTCCGCCTCCGATTCGAACTGACGAATCAGCGACCGGTTTAGCGAGATTGACAAGTTTGGAGTCGGCTCTCCTACCCACGCAGGCGCACCAGTTTCACTACCCCCATACGTCACCAACTCTACCGTTCGATGACGTTAGAAACTCTGGATATAAATACCCGCAACCACCATATGGATACGGGGGTTATTTATCTACGACGCACGCAAGACCGTCGCCATACCCCCTGACTAAACCACCATACACCCCCGCTACCAACCGCCCCCCGATTTACACCGAACACACAGAGGGTATGTGTCGATACCCGGTGTTTGAGAGCAGATAAGCATCAGAGTGTATTAGGATCAATTTGCCGCTGCGATGCACAGAACTGCACTACACAGTTCACTGAGAATCAAGTTGCTTGTTTCTTTGCCACCGATTTTTTTCTGCTAGAATTAAACGAATATTTATACACGGTAGTTTTTTACCAAGTCACTTTTAAAAATCTTGCCAAAATAGCACTGGTTTTCTTGAAACGCACGACAATTTTCAATTCGGAATAAAATAAAGTATACCAGGCCTTTCAATTGATATATGTATTGTTCATTCTCAAATTTATCTAGTGCTTTGTATTGTACCGTGTGCGATTCTATACTTCCATCTTTTACTCGCGATTTTCTATCCAGCATCTTTCTACGTGAGATTATTTTTTTGATTTTTTTATACTGATTTCTTGGCTTTAGCAACCAGGCTGGAAGTGTACATAGAGCATTATTACACTTTATGCTTGAATCACTAAACTTTACGCCCAATCTATTACAATTCCACTTTAAATAAAAATGGGATGAGACATTAAAGAAAGACTTTAATATTTGACTATTTAAAATTCACGTAGACGTTTTCGGCTGATATAGATAGTATGTAATGAGCCACGCTAGAGAAAACAGAGTAAACAATATGTCGAAGTTGTTTTCTTATAGGTTGTTATTTTCATATATTTCATATGATGTCAAAACAAAGGAAAGTTTACACAGTAAATGGCTAAAATAAAAAGGAGAAATCCACACAAAATAAGAAACAATAACCAAGTGCGTCCAATCTCGTAATTACTGTGGCCCGTAAAGCATCTTACAGTTTATCTTTATATACAGGTTACTGCAGTGCAAGATACACCATTAGGCAAGCAAGGTATGTCCCTTTGGACCATAGTCGCGTTCTGTTTTAATATGTAATTCTTTGTGTAGTCGATGAAAAAATCGAAACCTTTTTATTTTTAGTCTCCCTATACCAAATTTGGACCAGCCTTATATTTTAGCAAAGCGGTTGGTCAAAGAATTTATCGACATGCGAACATTGCACATAGAACTGGTGACATAATCAGTTGTTAAACGTTAAAATTCCTGATAGTAAATGTAACGGAACAGGTTCATGTTACTCTTCAGGTTTCTTGATCAGTGTATGTCTACAAAAAGAAACATAATTGATTGAGGTTTGTTGATACCGTGCTAACAATTAATTCATATACGTCATAGAATTATCAACCAATGCCGCTGCGTAGTGTCGATAAGAATTGGGGCAGAAACTTATTTTAAACATTTTGCCGAAAGAACATCATATATGGCTTCTTAGTCAGACAGCAGTTGTTGAGGTAAAGCCAGTCAGTAGATGATAGTTGTAGTAACTGGTAAATGGGCATTTTAGTTTTTTGTTTAATCGGTAAAATTTTCTTCCGGTGATGTAACCACGCTGGCAGTCTGCTTGGTCACAAACCTAATGGCGGCCAGTTCGCCGAGCTCTGGTATTTACCAGTTAGTTAGGTTTCAAGACCTACAGTATCAATCTGATAACATTACAACTGTGAGGTGAAATGTTTGATTAGCATAAGTAGTGTAACAAGGTACTTTACCACAGAATCGTCGAAAGCGTTTTGATCGTCCGTCTGTAGCTTCTGAGATAGGAAATATATTTCATTTTTATATTCGGAAAACGTAAATTGCGTTAAAAAAACGAGTAATCGTTACATCATCTCGTGTTTACTGTCGAGTTATCGGAACTAAAGACAAGGTTGACAAGAAAGAGGCTGGTTTCGGTGCAAAAAATCTTTTCAGAGAAATCTGTCCCTTTGTATCTGCAAATTGAGCAGGAAAGCGGACTAATGAGATTTCGTTAAAAAAAAATTAAAACATCAAGTTAACGAAGCGCATAAAGCTAATAGCACCCCCTTACCGTAACACTTGTTTGTAATGTTCCAAGTAACGATGCAGTTGCATTGGAAGAACGTTTCAAATAAGAAATCTGGTCTTGTGTCGCCTGGATTCATTTTAAGTTAAATTTCGATTTATTAACATTTATTTAATATATGGACCGCACCGCTTAATCGGTTTTGCCCGGGGTAATTGACCTGTGAAGTACCCTTTATGTAGGTTTATACGGATAAATCAATTAGGGATTGCAGAAACAACAATTATTATTTTTTTATTTCTTGGCCCAAACGTGGTCAAGCTTCCAAAGTGATGTGGTTATTCGACAAGGTATGAAGATACTATTAAGCTATTCGACAGTGTTTTTCGATGGATTTGATCATTTATTGGTAAACTAAGTTTACACAAACGAATCACACCGCACGAATGCATATTTTATTAGGTGATTTTCATCACGTTTGATAATGCTTGAGCAATAAAACAGACTAAACCGCCACAATAGAAACATATGAATATGCCTTTATGTGTTAAATCATACACTAACATTTTCAAAAAAATAACATTACCAAGGTAGACCATACTTACAGTGATATTTCGATCTAGTTGTTGTAAACCGTGTGACAAAGTTAAGTCTGATTCGTTTAGTTTTTGAATGCGCCTTTCAGTCATCTATGTGAAGAAATATGTTTATCATCGCATGTTTGACATTACAATGTGACTAAATGTACATACATCTTTATAGTCGAGTAATTCATCATTTAGTTGAGAGATCTGTGCGTCTACGGCAGCCAGTTGCGCGGGAAAACGGGCAATCTGTGACTGTTATATGAATATTCATCAAAAAATTAGTACTTTTAACTAGTATCGCTGGCCTTTTATCTATTATAATACCTAGAGGCCAGATGGCTACATTTATGTATATAGTTATATAACTTAATCCGTATGCAATATGGAAAACAGACTGCACGATCAGCACATCCCATCACCGTCATGTTTTTCTTTAATGTTCGAAGTAACAATGCAGTTGCATTTGAAGAACGTTTCAATTCAGAAATCTGGTCTTGTGTCGCCTGGATTCAATACAAATTAAATTTCAAATAAATTGAATTAATTCAATTTTCGGTCCATACCGCTGAATTGTTGGCTAGTAGTTCTTGTAACGTCAAAAGGTTCTTTCTTGTAGGACGTTTGGCGAGCTCGTCCTGTTCGTAACCAGAAACAGGAACATTTTTTAATTTCTCTGTTATGGTTGTTTAAAGTCTACAGATATTTAAACCGGTTTACCGATTGACAACTGAAATGCTGCATGCCTTATACTGGCAAGGAATGTCCTGCTTTGCCACTTTATAGGACTAAAGTATATATCAAAAGTTTTTTTTTAAATAACTGCAAATGGTTTTGGCAAAATTTTACCTTCCGAACAATATAGGCTAGCTCAAAACAACGCCACTTTGCGCCAGCTGTTCTAAAGAAATTTGCATTTGAAATAAAAAGACATCGATGAATACAAAACCAATTTTGTTTGTAAATAGATTGATCAGAACAATTTGCTAAAGGCTTATTATGACTTATTTTACTTTAAACACTGTTTTTGTTGTTACCGTGATATTTCTGGTGAAACTTGTGACGATCTCAGATGTAGCAAGATTGGATCGATGCAATGAAGCAATTGAATCTGTAAACGCCTGTAAATATAGCCTACGTCGATTAAAATCTAATAAAGGAAATATATACACTGTATATATAATAAGATTAATAGAAATGCTATTCACCAATATGTTCTTATAATATCGGTTAGTATTTTTTTTATCCCATTCCAATGTAATAGTAATTTTTTGGTGTCCTAATTCTAAATTATTTCTCGGTTATCAGATTATTTTTTTGAAAAATCGAATCCTAAACAAAAACGATTACCGTTTGCTGGTGTGTAACATTTGTCCGAAGAGCGTCAATTTTTCTTTCTGTATCATCCAACCGATGTGGTATTTCGTTAACCCTATTCTGTAAACAATAAATCAAAATAAAAAATGGCTTCTAACAAATGTAGATCGGTATATTACATTATCTACGTGACAGTAAAACATTGTTGATATTTTTATATATTGATTTAATTTTTGAGTTTATTTTATTTTATTTTCTACCTAAATAATAATAAACATGATAGTATTGGCTTAAATACATTTTCTTGTGCAAATCTGCACGCCTTAACGGGTATTGTTGTTTTGTTTTCCTTTCACAGTCATTGTTATGGATGAATCTATGGATTGGTCATTTCTATTCTTGACAGCCGGGGAAACCCGCAATGCAGGATTTATACACGGATCACGGATTTTGTTTAAATACTGGAATTGGAAAACGTATATTACAGAATTTGTCGCGGTCTTTGTTCTAGCCTTATCAGAGAAATAACTAAAAGTAAGGGTCGTACAAATTGTACCGTCAAAGCTTTGACTGAATTTTGCAAGACGTTTCGGTGATGTCCAAGAAGTCTTGCTCTGGAAGCGGACTGGTTCTGCATAAATATATTCACATTTTTACATTCGTACAAGTCTTTTTTGCATAAAACCATAAAGATCCCATATATTGTTATATATATGTATTTTTAAGGAGTCTGATTTATACCTTAAACTTAGTATCTGTAGCATTTTGAAGATCATGGAACCGAGCTGTGAGAGCGACCAACTGTTCATAAAGGTGCTTTGCGGTTGTCTGTGTTTAGAAGGAAAAATAAAAGTTAACAGTTTCGATTAGAAAATATAAGTATGAACAAAATAGTAAAATATAATAAATGCACAGTATTGAGGATATTTCAGCTTACTACAGTATTTCGTTATATTGTAAAACATATCATTACAATAATTAAATGTGTGCCTCATAGTTTTATTTATACTATAACGTATGCAACACTTACAGAAATTCCCTTCGAATCGCTTTGTAACCGTTTCACATGGTGTGCGTTGTCCAATGAAGTATTCCTTACCGACTCTATATCATTCTACATGTTAAAATTTATGTTAAAACGGAGATCCCAACGTTTACAACAGATAAGCTTGATATCAAAAGCTTGATATTAATCAAATGCAACAATAACAAGGTTAAAAAACGATTACACTACTGTATTAATCATCCTTTGCACTGAACATTTAAAGTGTAGTTACTCCGTTTTGCATTTTATTAATTTGATCTCAGTGGGGTTTAAGCAGTGTTGTTACAAAAAACTAATATATCACACCACAAATTAGTTCACTTCAAAAGGGGGTTAACGTAACAAGTAAAAACGACTTGTTTACACAAAATCGCTTGATAACTTTAATATACTGGTAAAGACCTACCTATTTAATGTACGTGTACTTACTGTAATGTTCCTTGCAACGACGCTGCTAAGATAGTTGAATTTTTTTTCCAGTTGAGAAATATTAGAATTTGCAGACGACGCTTTATTCTGTTAATATATATTTTACAAAAATAAAAAAGATTTGCTAATCTCTATCTGTGACGTTCCTAACGATGTTGGTTTTACTCTAAGACACCATCACTCCGCCCATGCATATTATATCCGATAGGCAATAAAGCAACGTGTTGCCAAACTATAGGATGTAGTTTCATATAATACATTTAAATTTGGTTACTGCGTCCTTGTTCTGCAGGGGCCCGAAAGATTATTGGGTTAAAACTATCCTGGAGAGGCGGACGGACGCAGTGCTTTAATGGCTTAAACTGAAAGAGTAGAAACGACCAACTGTGTATGGTGCTAAATTAACTGTGGGTGCGTGGTACTCTGTCGATTGCCCGTGTGGTACCTTTTTCCGCCTTTTCTTATTTACGGGTATAAAACATTACTTTTTTATCATACACAAACATAAATTTATAACTTACCTCAACACCCCTTAATGCCGTTTCCACATGAAACATCCTGGAAGATAAGTTGACATTTTCGGTCAAAACTGACTCGATCATAACCTTAAAGGAAATCTTTAGTTAAATATACATTCATTATTGTTATTTAATAAACGCTAGGGAGGACATACCTGTTGATCAGCATCCTCACTGTGCATTCGCTTCTCGGTAACCCGTCTACGCTTGTCAATTTTCTGCAAGGCAATAAATTTAAAAGTTTGGATAGATTTTATAAGGTAGGACAGAAAATTGGTTGTTGCAATAAATAATATTTGTAGAAACGCAGACAAAATAGCTACTGGCTATTTAATCGTTACATTAAACAAGGCACTTATAGTGGTGATCATTGCCTGAATTTGAAGGCTTATTGGGTTGAACTAATGGATCAATCGGATCTACCATATTTATAACATTTTTAACAAATTACATTATTTTCGGGTCCAAGTTGATTTAAAACTTCCCTCTTTTGATAACACTCTACGTGTTTTTAAATAATGGGATAAAACTTGAAATCTACTGTTCATATCTATCCTATATGCTGATCATGTAACTGGCCAGCGAATGCGTTATGTCGAAGTTGCACATATTGAGTCTAAAAATAACAAAACAACGTAGAAACAAAAGATTACATTCGACAAAGTGTATATAAATAATTGTTCAACTGTATATAAATAATTAGTTAGCTTATATACGCAATTAGGCGAAAAATAAAGCAGGTCTACCTCTGCGTCGATTAACCTATTGCCTCCAAAGCAGAAATTTTTTCTTGAAAGACCGGCAGTGACATTTTGCATCACAATCGGCTCGCAAACCTAGAAAATTTAAAAATAGTGTCTGGAAATTTCATATTTGCCGTATTAAAGCTGATGAACCGTGGGTGGAAATTTCGTTCCAACGAAATTGAAGGAATACTCTATGAAAAATACAGCCAAGCGTCAAGTTAAAAAACCACCTCAATTGGCCATATGTTTACCGCATTTGATTAGGCGGGCGGTCGTGACTCAAGCTAATTAAAATGGGCAATACTGATTAACAAAGGAAATTATGTCGAGACATAAAATATGCCAGCATGAAGACCATTTTCGACTGCGGCACCGTTATGCTTCACTGGATGAAACCGATCCGCCCAAAATGTACAGCAAGCTGTGTTACGTTTTTATATGCAGTATAAGCGAAATATGTTACTAACACGGCAGCATCTGTTATATTTTGCAAATTTAAGGTGTCAATTTGTAACAGCGCAAAAATTAACCCCACCGCCCTAATCTTCATTTTAATGTGCAGTTTCCCTCCTTTTAGCTTTCCTTAATAGAGAGGTTTTCAGCTTAAAATTTCAAATGCACGTATTGACTGACACGTACACAATGGTCACGTGATGTAAAACTGTGTTACAAAATGTTTCGCTTCAAAATTGCAAAATGTAGCACATGTTACTGTGTAGGTAACACAGTACGCTAATATGGCATATAAACAACGTGTTGTTAGCGGGTATTATTAAACGAATCGGGTGCTGTATGACGGTAAAAGTAAATATATTTTTAGTAAAGAGCAGATAACGTCAGAGAGTTAATTAAACCGTCGATTGGCCGCTGGTCTAACGCGACCGATTTATATGCACTGCAATGCCTTATCCGTAACAGTTTGAACTTGGCAAAATAACAACAATAGTTTTGGAATAGAGGTTAACCGCGGTAAATTGGCAGTCATTAGAACATGTCCATAATAAAGCAAATCTGCCAGGAAAAACGATACGTGATCAAGCACTCGTTTTCAAAATTAAAACCTGGTACTCGTGCCATTTGTAATAATTAATGGTTTTTATAATGTTTTTTAATTAACTATTTTTCTACAAGAAAGCTTAACGATGCCTTCCGATCATTGGCTGAAATAGAAATACAATTTTGTTTTCGCTTAAATAAGCATGTTCAAGTTACTGAAAGTTAAGATTAGGCTTTTAATGTGTCGAAAGGGTTTACGAAATTATAAATCTCTCACTTTATACTCAGATTCAATGTGGGCTACGTAGGAAAAATTGACAGTGTGTGTGACACTGTGGTAATGGAAACTTAATTGCATCCTTTCTGTAAATCGACCCTTAATTGATTTACGTTAACGCATAGACGTAATTGATATTTCCTGTACATTCCTACATGCCACGCGTCTCCTAATTCGTGGTGATCGTTACGTCCTGTTGGTTTTGGCATTAATACAATGGGAATATATAGACTATGACACAAGCCATGGTGCTATGTCGCTAACATGCGAAAGCATATAAACAATGAAGCTTATAATAAACATTGGGTTTCCCCGAATGTTTGTGATTAAGTAGAAAATGCTTCTTACCCTGTTTGTGTGTAATTGTTTTTCCAATTCTGCGATCCTTTTTTTGGTATCTGGATCGTTCACGTTGCTTGGTGAAGTCTGGAATAAGCTCAAAGTTCCTGACTGGTACGGCGTCACGGGTATTGCAAGGAAATAAATAACTGTAAATTGCATACAATTTGACAAAGGAAATCTCTCGAATGTGCAACAAAACGTCAATCTCTCAAAGGAAATCTCTCGAATGTTCTACAAAACGTTAATAGCGTTTTGTGTAATGTTTAAATTAAAACATAACTAGGCCATTGATCATACTCATGATATGGGTTCGTTACTAAGTCCCTTATTTTATATATTGAGTGTTAAATTGATTGTGTTACAGGTCCTGTAGCATTTATTGCTAAATATTTCGTTCTACTGTGTGGTATAATGTGGAACAGATAGAATTACGAATACCGCGTTAAATCATGTTTTAAGAATTGAACCTGTGGTTTTCGCCTCGCACCGCAAATTAAGACACACGGGACAAACCGACCATATTTGTGCACGGAGAGGCAATAAATAAAGAAACCGATACAGAATCGTGAAAAGAGCACGAAATGCGTTTAAAATTAGCGTATTACCCGCTTAACATTTAACTGGTTGAGCGTCCCGTCGAAACGGGATCAGATCGGCTCAACAAAGCAATCATTATCAGCAATCGGATTCAAGTACATCCGGAACCAGCTTCCGTATTAGTTTGTTTTCATCGCCAAGTCAAATTACAATTTAAGCAATTATTAAAATTCAAGGCGCAAATACTATAACCGAAGCGCAACGACATCGGAAAACTCACTCGGGTAAAAGAAAGCCTTTTATCATCGGAAATTTAGAGGAAACTAGTAATTTTATAAAAATTCACAACGTTTTACTTTAAGTTAATGACTTCAATATAATTTTTGGTTGGATCATGGTGCACAATATTACAGGATTGAGACGATATTGTCTAGAAATAAGAATTTGGTACACATATCTACAGTCTTGTATTTTAGGTAGAAGCACATAGCCTGTGTTCGTACCCTGCTGTATTAAATGCCAGTATTTGGCACCGGAGTATCCACAAAATACGAATATATAGGAAACGTCACACATAATTAATGCGTTTTAAATAAATACCAACATCTTACTCGCAAATACAATGAGAAGAATGGTGAGCACGCAGATGCAGAATGCTTGAATTTTTAACCTCTTCTGAATTAAGACTATTTCTGAAAAATATATTGAGATTAATAACCAAGCCTTAAGGGTTACAATGCGAGATTAATTAGAAGCTTTAGCACGGCGATTGAATTGTTCCGATTCACTAATATATAAGTCCTATATAAACGGAAGTGACTCCGCACAAGCTCGACTCTACTTATTAGGTCGATGAAGCCAGATGTGCATATCTATGGGGTTACCAAATATTTGACTCTGCGCATGACGGCTAAACAAAGAAGCTTTTAGTATCTAATAGAACAGATTTGTCTTGTCGATTCCCAGTAGGGACACAGGGTGGGCAACATTAAGGTTACCTTGTGTTTACCGTTGGCTTATATACCGTAGTCAATGCAGCGTGTTAAATACAATGGAGATATTGCTACAGTTTTAGTTTAACCTGTTAAATGCGTTAAACCACTAGGTTCCGACAACATCCGCAAAGTGTGTTGCTCGAGGACACAAACGACCACCTAGCATTTGGTTTCAGTTAAGCCATCTTTTTGTGGGCTGTCCTTCACTCTTTTACTCAGCGGGCCGACGGACAATTGCGACGTGGTATCTGATTGATAACGAAGTTTTTCTGGACAGTTAAAGCCCCCTAATAGGATAATATCATCAGAGTGGTTAACATCAACAATAAAGAATGCAAAAGGACACAAAGGTATGCCGCGGCGTTTATTTTGTAACTTCCAATGACCCAGCATATACGTAACTTATATCAAGAATTTCATTGTTATTATCTTTTAACTCGGTCACTTCCTTATATATGAATATACTATAACGGGAACAAGAGCTGCCTAAATACATAAACAATAAAGCCTGCGTCAGAGAATATCGGTGCATTCCTGATGTGATAAGAAAAATAAACAACAAAAGCAAAATGCTGGTTCAGGTTATTTACCTTTTTTAGTAGCGTAGTTCTTTTGATTTAAACCAGGTAGAAATATGTCACTGGCTCGTTTGTCCATTTTTATTTAAAAGTCACTTTCGTATACAATATTAAGCAGGTTATCTACAACTTGGCCTTCCCTGATTGAATTATAAATGAATGACCTGATTAATTTCTGTATATCGCATTTGTATTTCCTTTACGTAAGACTCTGTGCCAAACGAAAGGATGTTGTTCACTTATTCATCCGGTCTTTACGTTAATACCATAAAGGAAATAATTTTGTTAGCACGCCATTACCTATCATTTTGATATGGCAAATAAAAAATAAGTAATGTACATCCATACTTGAATTGTTTTTAAACTCCAATAACCTGTTTGTGGTAAAACAAACGTTTCTAACTGGAGATACATTTTAAGGTATAATAACTCGTGACGATTTCTACTCTTGGCTATACCAGATAGCTCCACAGTTTACATGGATCATTAGTACAAACACTCCTACTTTCCTTGCGCCTCGATGCCACGATTGTGGTGAAACCATCGTATGCGATGATGTCAGTATTTGAACGAAAAAGGTAAGCAGGCAGTCAGGAAGTACGATATCATGAAGTGTCGGGCATTGGTCATACTGGTGATATTGTTGATTCCATTTTAGCATTATTGACGTCTAATTGAACTTATGTGCGTAAGAAATTCAGCTTATTGCGACGTCGTTTGTTTATTAATGCATGATGGAACAATACTTAAAGCTTCACCTAGTCGATACCATTTCTTATACTGGTAATGTATGTTTTCGAACGGCCGGGTAACGCGATAGATAAATATTACAGCTAGTGTTTTTTTATGATAAATTACTTGCGCGAGAAGCAGACTCACTATCATACATCTGACAAGATTGAGCGTACTCTTTAATACCTCTGATATTTTGATTGATGCATTACCTCCGCTTGTCAGGATGTTGAATCCACAAGGCGACGCTTCTTGTTACAGTTTTACCAAGCTAAGTAGCAAACGACGCCAAATTTCTTTTATATTATATTATGTATTTTATTACATAGTATAATATAGCCTACGTGGTAAACACAGGAATGTAACTCCCGGCAACAGGAAGATTACACCTCGTCTCTACACCCCGCTAACCGGAGCTCAATTGTATGCACGGACATTGCTTGAACTCAGCGAATTAATGGGTTCTACCAAATTGAAGGAACGTGTCTATCATATACAACACACTGCAATAGCTCCGGTAACCCGACGATGGGCGCGAGGTGATCTGACGATTGCCCGTGTGTTAACCCCCTTGGTTTTCCCATTCACGGGGATAAAGATGAATAACCTATCCTATATAGTCAGCGAGTCAAAGAGCAAATTCATCACGAACCACTATCACTTCATATTCAGTGAGGCATTTAGGTCTCCTGGATTATAAAAGCCGTATCCGGATTTCATTTAAACATTAAGAGGGTTACTGGCCCTTTTCTATCACGAAGATACATATTTTCTTTATAGTATTGCTTCGTCCAAGCAACAAGCAATTTTCTTTTAAAATGCCGGGGCATTAACCAATTCAGCTTACGACCGTTCACGCACAGACATGGAAGAGTTTAATTATGGCTCTCTTGTGCCCACTTACGGTTCGTAATAACTAAACAACTTTTAAGTTTAGTTTAGTTTATTTTTTTGCTCCTTAGTTACCTTAAAGAATATTAGCACGATTATTTCAAGTTATAAAAACAGGATAAAACGGCAAAACTATAGTAGTTAAAACACATCAGTGCATAGACAACAGTACAATGAAGAAAAAATGACGTGGCCGCTAAACCTTACATTAATAAATATAAATTGCAACAGAAAAATGTAAATCAAATATAATTGTAATGTATGCCTTGACTAAAGTGTGCGAGCTCACCCCTGTATTGATGAGGAAGCCGGCTTTAAGATTTAAGTGGAAAAGGGAAAAACTAAAATGAACAACCGAACAAATTTTTGCGTATAGCCTAAGAGACGGGCTGTTCACCAATAAATGACGTGACACGACACGCCCATTTTTTCCGAGAAGACACGACACTTTTCACAGGCCACCCGCAACTTTTTTTAAGCCGACACCTTTTAAAACAGCATGAAATCGCATTGTTTTAATTAGATAGAGGTAATAAAAGCTTAATTAAGAATACTCGTGAAGTTGATCAAAAATAATAAAGAGATTTGATGCTAATACCTATAATACCTTTTAATTGATAAGTTCTATGTAGAATAGGATAGGATATTCAGGTTTATTCTCGTGAATGTGAAAACCAAGGGGGTTACAGTTCAGTTTAGTATCACCTAGTAAAATGTTACGTTTGAAATATTAGTAGCGAGGTGTTGTTAACTATTTGTGGTCGCAGATCGCAAAAAAACATTTGGTGGCAGCTCGCAGATTATTTGTATAGAGTGTCTATGGTCCTTTACTGCATTACGTAATTTAAGCATAGTATACTTAGCTATATATTATCTTATTAATATAATATACTATATTATAGTATTCTATGCTACTACTTATATAGTAAACTATGATTTAAGTGAGAATGCCGCATCATAAAATACGTCATAATTAATCAGAGGGAAGAAAGTCCAAAGTCCGATTCCTAACCTCGAGCAAACAACTGTTAGTCTCGTGCGTGCTCGTAATATTAAACGTTGTAGGTTGTAGTGGACTTTGCCCCTACTATTTCGCAATGCTTGGCTCTTGTATAGGGCGTAGTTCACGAATCGTCATCACGGCGTATGGTGCAATTACACGAGAAAATGATTTCGGCGTATAGTTGTTCTTATAAAACGTGACCGGAGATGTAAAAATAAGAACAGTTGCATATGTCTTTGTTCGTCAGTCACACCGTTTTTTTAAATCGATTTTTCTTTAGTCATGTTAACGTACGAGTATCGGTAGACTTTAACTGTAATTTTGTCTTTTCGCAGTTTACTTTTGATTTATATATCAATTACTTACGATAAGTTAAATCTACTATCTGATCTGCAAAATGACAGACGTTGATCAGGTCAATGTGTCTGGCGAGAAATTGGGTGATGTTCTTGATGCAAGTGAAGAGTTCTCAGATCACAGTGAAGTGAATGTAAGTTCATTGTTTGAATTTAAATTGGTGTCCAATAATTTTATATAGAAGATGCCTACATTGCGGTCCCTCTATTTTGTATAGGTCCGTTAGGTAACCTTATCATTGCACCATTAATCCTTTTTTTAAACCAGGAGAATGCTCTGAACAGAGTGGCTAACCTTCCGATTGTGGCCTCCACATGGACAGCCATGCAAAATTACTATGTCAATGTGAAGAAAACCTACCCCACGGTTTTACGCCATATTTGGAGGTATGTTACCAGTATAATTTTTTTAAACTTTAAAACAATACTTCTGAGACAAAGTGTTATTAGATGTACGATAGCATACCATGTACAACACACTAAAATAGGTCTAGTAACCTAACAGTTGACATTGGTAGTTTGGTAAATATCTGTGTTTAAACACTAACAGTATTTTTTTTTATTTCATGTTTAGTATATTTCATTGGTAAACAAGGAATAGTCTGTTGCATATGACAGCAGCGTCAAAAACTTGAACAAGTTTTGACAACATTGTCAAACCATGTAACAGTGTATCATAATAGTTTGTTAATACCCGTTTAACAATGATGTTTAATTTTTAGTTTAAACAATTAAGTTAGATCAAGCAGCTTGTTGGTTAATTTCTATATGTACCATACATCTGTTTTCACTGACCTTTCCAAATATCCATGCAGGCAGCTGAGAATTTGACAGTGTCAGCAGCGAATCTTGCTCTAGAGACATCTCGTCCAGTGGTTGATAGATTTGGCAACACAGTGAATACTTATGCCAACAAAGGACTGGATACGCTGGAAAGCAAAGTACCAATCATAACAAAGGAACCAGAAGAGGTAAGTGTGATCTGAGCTGTATTATTTAAAGAAATGTTTTTATATATGTATATAGTTTTAATCGTATCATCATTCACAGTGGGTTAAAATACATTCTTTTAATTTATTTTAGTGCTATTTTACTTAAAATTGGGACATAATTGGAGCTATGTTGTTAAAAAAAGGTTTCTAATAAAATACTTTTAATCATGTCTTCGTTTGGAAAAATATATTCATCTGATTTAAAAAAGATGAAAATCATTTGTTAAATCTGCCCTGTCTATTGTAGTGTACAAATACAGTTTGATACTTGATATGCATCTGTTATTAGGTGGGATGATTCAGGAGTCCTGTCTAAATATATGTTAGGTCAAATCTGTGTTACACGTTTGTTTACAGTAAAATTAGTGAATTGTAGCTCAGCTTTGTAGCTCTAGCCATTAAATTAATAAACTATTATTATATATATATTTAAAGATATTTCTAGTAGATATATAAATTAAGGCTTTGCTTTGTATCTTTAGTTGTTTTTCCCATTGAGTTTAAATTTTGTATTCTGGCTTTTTCTGTATCAAGCAGCAAATTTTACCATATGTATTGTTGTTTTGCCTTTTATTTTGGGCTTTGTGGTTGCAACCTTGGTACTGGCATCATTCTTAAACGACGTGTTCTCATTCTCAGATGCTGGAGATCACAAA
Source organism: Ciona savignyi (assembly GCA_000149265.1). Taxonomy (NCBI): domain Eukaryota; kingdom Metazoa; phylum Chordata; class Ascidiacea; order Phlebobranchia; family Cionidae; genus Ciona; species Ciona savignyi. The sequence goes on along the minus strand of CH002188.1, from coordinate 334,902 downwards.
GTCCAAGGCAACCAACATGATCAGCAGTCGGGTGGATGGGGCTCTTGGGGTCACTGAGCAATACGTTGAGTATTTTCTTCCAAGGGATGACGATGGCTTGCTAGATGAGGATGCAGACAACGACTCCTCTACAGAGGAGGATGAAGGTAGGAGCTCTGTATTTACGTCGTATCGTAGCATAAGTTACTTAGTTTAGACTATTTTTAATTTACGTTAAAGTTATGTTAATGTAAATTTTATCAGCTTTGTAGCTCTAGCCATAAAGCCAGTGTGGATTTTTTAAAGGGGAACTGAAGTCAATTTTAAGAATATCTTAATAAATGGAAAAAAATACGCTGATTTCAAAAATCAAATCAGTTTCTTCCAATATTTTTTGGTTAAAGAGTTATGAGCAAATATGTATTTTATTTTATGTTAGGGGATTTCCCGTATTACGTCACTGACGTTGTTGAGATTTCGTGCCTATATGCATTGTATACAATCATGTGTCAGTTTAGAGGTGAATTAGTAACAGAAGCGCCTGCAGGAGCGTTGTATTTTCGTTTTTATTATGGAGACTTAGCATAACACTTGTCATATAGTCTTACTGAACCAATGTACATGGTGACAGCTTACTTTAAGCGCGGTCATTAAGGCCTGCACGGTCCTGTACCTAAGCTGAATGCTGAGGTATACAGGTCTCGTATTTAAATGACTTTAGAATAATAAGTCTTAGCAATTTATATCATAAATAATAAAAGTGAAAACAGAACAAGAAAACTATAACAGAATGAATTAAACTGTAACTGCCAGCAATTTATAGAAATAAACCAGCCATTAGGCAAAGGCTAGACTATGCGTTGGGAAAAGCCTATTTCTTTCATGGTTTACCTTGGCTGTTTGTATAATGTTTTGCTGTTGTGTATGTGGTTCATTTAATGTCTGCTGTTATTGAAACTGAGCATTAGCCTACTGGTTGAGTATACCACTTATTGCAAAAACCAGTTAATCCACAGTTGAGTAGCTGATGTGTAGTCTGACAATAAGTACACAGCAAGCACTCAGATAAGTAAGTGAAGAATATATATAATAGATCTTTACCTAACTACCCAAATAAGTTAATAAGAATATACCACATTTCTAATTTAGTTCTTTTTATTAGATATTGTAAAATGCCTACAGTTAAGCCACTGAGAAGGAAGAAAGAGTGATTGGAGTATATTGTTTTGCTCCAAGGATGTACAAATTCCTATTACAGCACACGAAATTCCAATCCACCTGTGCTCTTCCATCGATTTCCTAACAACGACAAAAAACGGTTGAAGCAATGGATACAACAATGCAAGCGTTCTAAACTACCTGGAAAAAGAACCGCAGTGTGTAGTGCACATATTTGTGACAAGGATTATCATAGTAAAATTGTATTTGACTCCAATGGAGTAGCCAAGATGATGAAAACAAACCACTTGGTGAAAAATACAGTTCCAACAATTTTAAATTTTTCTGATTATGATTTTAAACATAGTGATCAACCCAGTACATCAAGTGCAACTTCAAGAACTTCTTTATCCAAGCAGATAATTGAAAAATAAGGGCTTTTAGTAATGCAAGTCCAGTATGGCATTATTTTGTGCACTAATGCATGTACATTCATGCAGCATAAACATTCTTGTCCATAAGAATACAGTTTTTGCAACGGCACCAAGTCATGTCAATAGGTAATGTTTCTAAATAAACATTTTCTTCTATAGGGCTTGCATCTTCAAAGATACTTTCAGACGTTTTCCTTGGTTCAAACGCACATGACTAAATTTGTGTTGTTTTATTGTGTACAATAAAACTTCTTTCATCCATGCCAGAATGCTGAAAACTGTCATCCATTTTAGTGTTACAACATTAACTTAAATTTACTCTAGAAATGAAGAAAACAAAAGAAATTTGTTAAAACTTCTATGCATATGTATACCAAATCTCTCACACTCTCAGTTTGTAGCCTAGGGGTTGATAACAACATTGCTAGTCTACGTTGCAGATTATGGCTATATATTGAAAAGCAACAATCATGAAAGAAATAGGCTGTTCCCACCGCATAGTCTGATCTTTGATTGATGGCTGGTTTATTTCTATAAATTGCTGGCAGTTACAGTTTACTGCCTCCTGTTCTAGTTTTCTTGTTCTGTCTTCACTTCTATGATTTATGATATAAATTGCTAAGACTTATTATTCTAAAGTCATTTAAATACGAGACCTGTATACCTCAGCATTCAGCTTAGATCCAGGATCGTGCAGGCCTGAATGAGCGCGCTTAAGGTAAGCTGTCACGCGGGTACATTGGTTCAGTTAGGCTATATGACAAGTGTTATGCTAAGTCTTCATAAAAAAACAAAAATACAACGCTCCTGCAGGCGCTTATGTTATTAATTCACCTCTAAACTGGCACATGATTGTATACAATGCATATAGGCACGAAATCTCAACAACGTCAGTGACGTAATACGGGAAATCCCCTAACATAAAATAAAATGCATATTTGCTCATAACTCTTTAACAAAACAATATTGGAAGAAACTGATTTGATTTTTGAAATCAGCGTATTTTTTTCCATTTATTAAGATATTCTTAAAATTGACTTCAGTTCCCCTTTAAAGAGCTTAACTTTCGCTCATTACAGTGCTTAACCATGTATCAGACTAAATGATAGTTCAAACCTTATTAACCAAATTATTGATTCAAGATCTAAAAATAGATTAATGACTTGGTACTCCATACTTCTTGATGTAGAAAAAACCCTGCAGGACATTTATTTATAAGGTCTTCTTTCCTAGACCTGTTATCTCTTCTACTTTTTACACCATTAATGAATAATTGATAC
>CH002188.1:313196-331915 GCA_000149265.1 Ciona savignyi | reverse complement strand
GTCATAATGTAAAATTATTTTTATACAAAACTCAAACATTAAAAGTCTCATATAAGGTAATGTCCAAATTGAATAAATTTACACATATTCTATTTGGTGTCCCAATAATGCTGTTTATTCAAACATAATAGACCCTTAGCTTTAAGTAAAGTCTTTTAAAAAATTTGCAGACAAATAGCTTAGGTTACACTTATAGAATTGGCTACTACTGTTAACAAATAAGTAGAATGAACAACCTAATGCAGTGGTACAGACCCAAATCCAGTGCTGCAGATACATTTCTGCATAGACAACAACTTGGCAGATCCAAACTTTGTGTAAACCATGTACAATCTCAGCGTGCTATCTATATATTATAGGGACGTTTTATGACAGAGCGGTATTTATTTAACATCAAAATTTTGCACCTAGGTTCGACAACGGTCATATAAGAAAGCAATGAAAAAGCTGTCTGGCATACAGACCAGAAGCAAGGAAGCGCTTAACAAGCTAAGCTTCACTGTTGATCTGGTATGTGGATTAGTGTACAACTGGTGTCTGTATTAAACCTTACTCATTCAACAGTGTTCATTTTGGTATTTATTAGTCTGTTTTAGAGTGTACTGCTAACTGCAGTATGTACATCAGTAAAATAGGTTTAAAAAAGAAAGGTCATCCACACAGCCAGTTTAGAAAGTTAATTTTATAATTTCATATGTAGGTCTTGTTAATAAATTGCGATTTTCTAAAGCTTGTACTATGTCTGTACAGTGTGATGTGTGGCACGCATATCAGGCAGTAAACACTATATCATTGAAATACGTATGCAGATATGGGAGTTTTTGCCCACGTAATGATTTCCTGTTGGTATATTTTGGTGCATGCACAAACGTCATTGACTGTACAAAATAGATTTTTATTATTTAATTGATTAAGATAGTCGGAAATTTTAATTAAAATTGCATGCGTGCTCTCTGCTAATTTATAATAGGATAATTACTTTCTGCAAAAAATATAAATATGGCAATTTTTTGTACAATAAGTAAGTTCTTAGCATACATGAGTAATCTGTGTCTGACCCACCCTTTAAACTTATACTGATATTGGCATTCGGGGTTACAGTGATTGTTTTTAACAGGTTAGTGTTCACATACTACTTGGACACTGTTTGATCAAGATTTGTGGTGTATTGTTTATATTAAGTATGTGTGTATTATTGGCGGCCTCCCTCCATTGTACGTGGCTAAAATGAGGCAATGCCTGTTCGGTACTTAGTTGACATGCGAAATATAGGTTTTGTGTTTCAATTTCAATCATCATATTAGCACCTGCAAATAAGCTTTCAGTTGGATATGCTCTGATAACAATTTCATCATTTTTTTATGAATTTATAAATTTCCACCACATCTTAAATTTTGTATGGTTTTCTAACCACAGATCCAGTACGCACAGAGTTCTCTTAATTCCACCTCTGCTGGAATAATGGATTCTGCCAACAGAGCAAACATAACGGTCCAGAATGGAGTGAACACTGCAAAGTCCAACCTACAATCTGTCACATCGACCATTAATAAGGTGGATTGATGTGTGTGTTGCCGTTTATAATTCTAACTGTGCTAAATTTCACGCATTTATATCTAGTTTGCTATTATTTATTTTGTAAAATGTTGAAGGGATTTGTTAAAACTTTCATTTAGTTTTTTAAATTTCAGTTTGTTTTTATGTGAACTATTTGTTTCTTCTTGTTTCTGAACAGTAACTGTAATTAGTTATTTAGTTTCACCAAATGTCAAGTAAAAATATTCAATACTAATCCTATATTCTCTTCTTTGCTTAGCAAGTGGAAGAGAACGTTCTGCAACGAGCCATTCTACTTAGTCGTCAACTTAGCGACACTTGCTCACTGGTCGAGTCCGGTATATTAAAAACGTCCCCACAACTACAACCTTTGCTCAAGAAGGTAAGTTAGCTTGCATTTATTAGTTTAATCTACCCACATTGTTCTTGGGGATAGGCTAATGGCCATGTCCAGACAATGTTTTTAACTCTATCCGCACTACTATCAGTATACAAAATTTGGGCCAGCTGAGAAATCCTGTGATTTAATGGGTTAAACAAAATCATAGCAATGTATGCTTTGCATTAACACATTATACTAGCATTAAACAACGCCTTCGTCTCCACCCCATTGATGGAGCTATATGAAGCCCCATATTGTTATCTACCAGGCCACTCAAGTGAAAGAATCCACTGATGAGCTCTACCAGATGTTCGCCAACAAGACCTCACTCTCGCAGCTCCCTGTCGCAGTCCTCGCTTCTGCTCGTCCCAAACTCCTCTTCGTGGAAACCTCCCTTCTTCAGATCCTCGAGAAAATCTCCGACCAACCCCCAATAGCATGGCTGGTAGGTGAAATGCACGAGCATGAGTAGCATGGTAGTAGGGTGGAATTTTATGTCACCACATCTTTCAGTGAGCTTTCTTAGATTGTTTAACACTTTTTTATGCTATTTAAAGCTTAAATGAGTAATTTGCATTTTTTAAACTTAAAATAGAATTTAACATACCTAAAATTTAAGTGTTGCCTTGTTTTGTTTTTTGTGGTGACAATATCCCTCACTAATTGGTTGGTATAATTTCCCCATGCAATCACTCACCACACGGTGCCACAGACTCCAAGTGTAGATTTTGATCCATTTTCTGATTTGTCTATGGAGGACATAGAGGGGCAGTTGTATGCCAGGCCATTGAACGACGCTGGTGTGTGGAAGTATGCTTGCATGCCGTTTACTGTCGTGCTTGTCCTGTAGTCATTTCTGCAATTTTAACTTCAAAGCTGTACAGCTAACTGCGTCATTTTTGCACAAAATTCTTACTAACTTAAATTTCCAGCCATAGTTAACCTTAACATACCAATATGTTAGAACAGCAACAGCTATTGTTGGTTTAGTATACGATCCCGGTATTGGCAGTTCTTGTCTTAAAATTTTAGCATGTAGTGTACATCATCTTTAATAATATCTTTATCAATGTATAATTGTGCATGTCAAATTTAAAACCAAACCAAATTAATTAACAACTTCATTTTTTAGAATAACTAATTTATACCGTAATCATTGTTAACTTAATTACAACCCTCCATTTGTTAGTTCTGACAATGTAGGTTAGCAACACAATTTGAAATCACCCTGATCGATTTGTGCCCAAAAACATCCCCTACATATGCCCAAATCCCCAAAATACAAAAGTTGTTTTCATGCATAGATTAAGTTCTTGCACAAACAACACCGAATACATACTTTACAAACATACATGTGCTCCTTTAATAACTATGTAGAATTAAACAAGATAATAAAAGATTTTGTTACCAACTCCCAAGTCTGCCGAACCGATATTGTTCCAAAACGACCATTTTTTGATTGCATTGTGTATAAAATTGAGTCCGATTGAACTAAACCAGCTCAATCTAATTTTTCTCAAACACAGCTGAAGAGCCACCAAGAAGAGCAAACTACAAGCAAGGATGAAATATGCGAAGAAAACTGACTCGTACACTTGTAATTACAATTCTCCCCAGTCAGCTGTACCAGTAATTTTGTTGGTGTCTCATAGCAGTATTTTTTGCATTTTCATTCATTAAGTGAAAGAATTTAAAAATAAAAACTTTTTTTCACGCATTTTCCCCATTAACATAATGATGTCATTTTTTTCATCTGTGTTTTCAATGTTGTGTGTTTTGTTTTATGGTATAGCGTGGTGACTTAGACCAGATATAAGACCTATTAGACCGATATTGTAAATCTTAACGTTTTTCATTCATTGGCTAAAGCCATCGGGCTTGCAAGATATTTGTTTGGAAATAAAATACCAATATCCAAATTTTAAACAATACATCTGTACATCACACCATAAATTAAAAGGAACCGATTCGAAGTCGTGCTGTTTATTTTTAAAAAAACACGAATATGTGGCAAGCATTGAAAGCAAAGATATACGGTTCTACAAGACTACTAAGCTGCATCATTAAAAGATTCTACATTGATATTTGAAAAGCATGGACAGTAAACTAATCTACGCATCGTAGATATTTTCGTGATTACTAGTTTTAATGATTAGATGGAAAGAGATTTGGGAACCGAATGTATAAACCCGGTTGGTTAGTAATACAAAGCATGATTGTGAAATAAAATCAGGAATCGTTTGGTTTCATGTGCAAGGTAAACGTATCGCCTTACATCCGTGAAGTGCAACGAAGGCGGTAAACATTGCCTTGTCTCATACAGTTGCAGTGCCATATTCCAAGCCGCCCACGGTCCTGATCGAAAGAACTGCCCACTTGGTAGTATTGGTGCGTGTACCTGCTGTCGTAGCATTGTCCTTGGGGCCGACTTGGTACATATCGTCCTGGTACGGATTGTCCTGGGACCTGTATTGTTGGGTACCTACCCCTGATGGGGACAGAGCCTACATTAGTAGATGCAGTCTGGAGTGGTAAGCAATAATCGAAACGTTGTCTTTGCATCAAACAGGTGCACTTGGCTGGTGTGCCCAAGTAACTTCTTTCCACGAAAAACTTTTCATTCATTCCCTTCCATTGGCCCGTCTCTTGATCACAACATGGCATGTCGATCGCTGTGCACAAAAACAGGTATATTGTACAGCATAGTATACTGATGTTTAGCCGAATTAGTTGGGTAAAGGGTGTGTTATAATACGCGCAGTCGTCAGATTACATAGTTCAACCTATATAGTAATCGCAACTAATACATTGTATTGTACATACTCTGTATTGACAAATCTTTAGTTGTGCAACCTTTTAATTAATGACTTTAACCATCAAAATTTGCCACCTTCCCAGTTTAATATTTTATTTAGAAAAAGTTTTTAACCCATAATAAATGCTTGGTATTAGACTGGATTTAAAAGGTTTTCTGTATAACCATTTGATTATACCACCATTCTCTCTGGTTCAACATAGTTCACAAAAAGCTAAGATCTTTGGCTTATGCCCTTCTCGTGCGGTCTGCTTACTAAACTATATTCATCAAACCACCACTGGGACGTTACCTGAACACCGCGTTGCACCATAACTGCAAGTACATCGGTATCTTCCACTTATTGTCTTTGCGGGGTCGATGAATCGTGTTCTTATGAAAGTTGAACCATGTTGATGCTCTTGCCTGTTCCATACATCGTAGCAGGCTAAGAAAAACGTTAATTTATAATTGGCCTTGGCGAAACGATACCGTTTCTTGCAAGATTCCATTCACACGCTTGCGTGGAAGAGTGCCTTGAGGGTAGGATAGAATGTTTATGTTTAACCCGGTGAATGGAAAACGCAAGGACGTTATAACAAGGGCAATCGTCAGATTGCACAACGAATACGTAAGGGAGCGTAGGCCTACTCACGCTTATCACTGTTCGGTTTCCTCGCGCCAACCTTCAGGTTACTGGAGAGTGTGGTATAGAACTGAGCAGTTCCGTTTAAGTAGAGCTTAACAATTTATAAGGTTTAGTCAATTTCCGCTATGTACCTTACCAAAAAAACAACCGACCAGCTAGCGACCAGTTTCAAAGCCGAAAACTTTCGACTGAAAGGCGACGAACCAATCGACCAATGTATTTGGCCGACAGCATGTGGTAAACTATTTAAGTTTCCTATCAGCGCAAAAGTGAGTGTCTGGTTGGATTGTGAACTCGTACACCATTGACAAGTACACAACTGGCGAGTGCGAGCGGCGGATTTATGTTGAAGATCCAAACCTATCGGGCAAAAGTCAGTTCATCATTTAAACCTAAGGGCAAACTTTTGGCTCACCAAAGTTTTCGCTTGGCGTGTAGCCTTCTGGCATTGCCGGCGCAGCCGCCATCTCACAGGGAGCATTCTTGCACTTTATTACTGGATCTCCGGTCGCTGGGCATTTGCACAGAAGTCTGGCTTGGTCCTTGCGAACTCTGTGAAACTCGCTTCCACGTTGAAAACTGCGGCCGCTTTCAGTGTCAACGCAGGGCTCGGTGCGGACTGGTGTAATTTCACCTCCACTGTATGGATGTAATGGTTGTCCAGGAAGTAAAATTACCGGTTGGTGTTGAGGTACAACGGGCGCATTGGTCGCTGGTTGCTCAACCACTGGTTCGATAACGACAGGCTCCCCAGGGACCATCCCAAAAATAACATCTCCATCTTCATCGTCATCATTGTCTGATGTTGTAGTTGGCGGCGCAGTTGTGGCTGCTGTCGCTCTCTTTGTGCAGCTCATTCGCCTGCAGTTGTAACCACCACAGCGGCAACTGTAGGTGCTTCCGTCGTCCTTGAGACTGGTGAATACCATTCCATTGGAATAGACACCAGAACCAGAGATGCTACAGCTTTCTTGGATACCTGCAGATTGAGAAACGAGAGTTAAGTTCCACCAAAAAAATGTGATTTTGGGTTGGTAAGCTAAATTGTTTGTCGGAATGTAACCTGAAAAATAGTCGGATTTAACGATAGTGTGGACAAGTAGTTGATGTAAAGGATTATTATATAGCATGCTATTTAAACACGGGAATATTGACAAGCCATCACTGGTTCACAAATTTACACGGAAATATATTGCCAGATTAAAACAGGTTCATTGGTTGTAGAAAGGCACATAACAGACGCTGCATGTCGAGATTAAATACATTGACTGTAGCAAGTTCTCCATCGTATTCAAAACACTAAAATGACGCCAAAATCCCGACGGCATGCACAGGGTAACATGGCTTGTCCGCGCTATGATGCTGCGTTTTACCATCTTATGAAAAAGTCCAATAATCTTTAACTGTGAAAGGCCAACTTAAAACACAGCTAACGAATATATTGGTTGAAATCATAACATGAAATTTTGGTTGGTTTAAAATGAATACATTTAATAGTCAATCAAACAAATCAACCTATCTCTCTTGAATTGACGGAAAACTTATTTAAACAATAGTTCCTTTAATTTCCAGTCTATGAACTACAAAAAAACACATTTAATTACTTACCACAAACTGCAGTAGCCAAGCAAAGCAGCGCACAAACGAAAACAAAATATCCGCGCATGATGCTACAGCTTCTACTTGATGCAATCAACTCTAATGTAAGGTCTACAGTTTGTGTCCGTTGGTCCCCCTATTCAGAATTTAGAATTGTTTGTCCCGACTTGGCAATTGCAGCTTTTATAAAATGCCGAACAAAAAAGGCGACAACTAGGCCACCGACGGAGACCACTTGGAGTTGCGTTTTGTTTGATTCTGCAGACAGGGCGGTCTGTGGGAGTTTCAGGTCATTAGATCTATAGAAGCGAATGTTTATCGGAGTGCACTGAGTCGGAAAAGCCGACCGCTTTAAAGTTCTCGTTTGCAAAAGTTTTTGGATTTAATTGGCAAGGCAAGCACTGAGCAAAAATGACAAAACCATATCAACTATGAAGACACACTACCATTAAGGACCGTACTTAGCCTATACGTTGGTGGTAATACAAACGCTTTTTCTGGATATTCACCTTGATGGTTTGTACCCATCGTCTCGTGAGCGCGTATTCGAAGCATAAAAGCGAAAAAACGGCAAATCAGCTAAAAACAACCATGACGACCTCCTTGACATTCATTTTTAGACGAAAACAAACACCGCAATAGCTCATGTTACCCGACCTTTTGGTTTGTACCATAAACTTAGAAATACAACACGACCAGCTGTTTTGTGCAAACTTAAACAGTTTTTGACGGGAAAGTAGTTTTTGGGTTAATCGTGCCGCTTCAATGGTTTAAACTATTATTCCATTAATAACGTCAATTATCTGGTATTAGGGGATTAAGGCGATTTTTTTTATTTAACAAAATGAAGAGACGAACGAGATTAGGTTCCGAATGGCGACATTTAAGATTCCATGACTGCAAGGGCCGGAAACCCGTATTATAGCTTATACATAATAGATCTGAACATATTGGTGGTATTATTTTGTTTCCAACAAGATGAGCTAAGCTCGGCAATGTTAGACTAATTAATCGTTAGAATACTATTATCAAGATTGTCTCACCTATATTTGGCTGCTTCATGTTTTAGTGTAGTGTATCATATATTTCCTTGTGCTCTTTTTAGGTTACCTTTAATGCTGCGGTGTGTTGTGTAATGGAAGTTCGTATATAGTTTAAACTTAAACCCACTTGGTTCTAGCGGTAACCACTAAATGTTCTCTCCAATAACAACAGACTTTAGCCGTCAACTGCTTTCGATGCTAATAATTCAGGTGACGATGAAAGAACTGACACTATGTATTTGTAGATAGTTGATACTCTATTCGCTTATTGTACAGATTATGGGAGGTTTAAAGCAAACGCACTCCATGTGCTAGCAATTTGTATGGGTTCTACCATATATGTGGTGTTGTGCGAAAGCCGACACAAACGAGGGAATACGCAAAAAACATGTGCGGTAAACATTGCGTGACTTTACAACCGGAGTGCAAACGTTTTGATGACGAATGGAAACTTGAAGCAAACAAAAACAGCAAGATGTACCGGACACACTTGTTTTGTACACAGAACAAAGCGAGCTTACACAAGGAGGGCGAATCGAGTGCAAGGTTGTAGAACGATGACAAACCAAGTTAGGAAAAAACATGTACCACGGTAAACACGGACAAAACGATCAATTTAAACCAACAACCTTAAAACGTAGGAATCCTACGGTAGGATTTAATGACAGGAACAAACAAATTACAAAAATGTTGGCCGAATGTCTGTGGAATATTGGTCTAAAAAATATTAATTGTACAGATTTAGCAACAATAAAATGTCGTTCGGCATGGTTGGTTTTAGGTTAAATTCTATTTTACATACATACGTCGTACAAACTTTCGTGGTGGCGGAAAAGTGATTGCTTTTTAGAAGCTAGCCAGTAGCGTAGATTTACTTTAATAAAACAACCAACTGTCAGCCAAAGTGCCGGCTTGCGAGGATCTATCCAGACCAATGGAACCAAACACGCAGTCGAAACTCGACCGTACATGCTACCATAAATAAATCGCATCAATAAGGAACAAGAAACCATGTACAGTTTGGGAACAAAAACATTATTTGGAAACCACAGTAAATACAAAATCCACCACAGTGAAAAGTTGAGAAACCGTGCAAATGCGGTACGTAGAATTGTGAAAACGTAAGGCACTTTGAAATGAACAAACAGTGAGATTAGAGAAAATGCAGCAGGAATTGCTTTGAATTGTACTTTATATTCAAGTAAAAAATACTGATTTTGGTATTTCCATGTGTGGGACAGCGAGTCGTTATTACACGGATCGTTAGGGATTGGCGTGTAATCGTTTCTTATCTAAAAGACGTATCAGTTTCATAGTTGTTTCGGAAAAACAAATATGAACCAATTTAATTAACACGTTATTTCCACTACATGGTATTTTAAAGGTGTAATTTATAATATATACAATATTTCATTGCACACTTTAAATTATTCCAGTATTTTTTAATGTTAAAAACATTTTTTAATGAAAAATAAATATATGCTATAAAGAGGAGTCATTTTTAAAGCTGTTCCTGCGTATTGCGACTTTGAAATGTCGCCGATACTTTAACAATTTTTATTTTATCAGTGTTTTGTACACGTATGAGTAGATTATAGCGTATAGCATGGTATCTGATATGTATGCAAATAATAAAGATATTAGGTTAAAAATAAAAAATAAAATAGCAGCAGAAAACGTAGGAACGGCAAGAAGAAAATGTCAGCATGCAAAATAAATACAATTCTGAATTAGCAAGAAATGATGCTTCTGTTAAAATGCGATTGGGCCATCTTTACTTTCATGCAATTGAAGACATCTGTAAACATAAAGATAATTACCCAACAAGCCTTGTTTTAAAATAACAGCAAGATAAATGAGTTACTTATGTTAATTCCTGTGAAAGAAACGTAATTATTTAGCTATCGTTACATTTATCATTCTCACCATTGAGTTACCGAACTTCTATGGTGTGGTATGTGTTGGAGACATTGCTATGTTTTTGTTTTTTCTTTTATTTTATTTCGTCAACTCCTTAAATAAGAATTTGGCCACAAAATTTGTAACAGAGTTATCAAATCGGATTAAAAATTTAAGAATTGTTAGGTAACATGACCAAGATATGCACAAACCAACATTTTTGGTGATAAGCATAGTTAAAAAAAACCTTAGTTGTCACATAAATATGATTTAGATGCGTAGTGATAAATTTTAATAAACGTGAAATAAACACGACCTATCCTACTTTACAACACACATGCTTCTTACCCTGCCATCATGGAAGCCATATTGGCACCAGGTGCTGTTAGGTCTGGGCATTCCTGAGAGTGGTCGCTTCTTTCGTTCAGGTTTCACAACTTTTTCATCATTTTTTCCGATGCATTTGAATGGATCCGATATGATTTGGATTGGGATTCTGCGTCCCTTCGGCTTAGATTCCTAAAAATACATTCAACCAATTACTTGAAAGAGTTGTATACAAATTTTTATACAAAGTACTGGATTGTTTTATGCAAATGGCATGGAATGCATTAAAATTCAAATTTTCATCTGGCTGGTTACCTTATAATAAAGCCCATTAGACCGTTAGCAAAGAGATTAAGAATGAAAAAAATCTTCCCAGTGTAATATTATTTTAAACCAAAACTATAATACGAAATTGTGTTAAAGGTAAAAAGTTATAATGTCTATTGATGTCTACCCACTTGGAGAATGGTATCCTGTTATAGATTTAACAACTTATTTCAACAGACTGTAGTTAAAACAGGTGGATCCATTTCTTTTTAAAAGCAAGGGGAGTACGACTACCCAGTGAAATAGAGTGGGATGATTATAGATTAGAAAAATAGCTATTACATTATAATTAAGTTAAAAAACTATATTTAGTGAAAGCTCGGTCCATTCGTCAAAAAATTGGGACTAAAACCAGGTCCCTACTTGGCCTGTGTGTCCTTGGTTAAGGTACTTATTGGGTGTTGTCTGAACTCTAATGGATTGAACTAAAACAACAGAAATAACCATGGTAAGGTTGAGGGAACAGGGTAATCTGATGATTGCTCATCTAAAAAAGTATGTGTTTCCAAAACAACTAGCATAAATTGCAAGCAATATATTGGGTAAATCAGCTTACATTTTCTTCCACTTTTTTCTTTGATATATCACATTCCCGTTCTTCTGTTGGTTTGGCAGGAAGTCTACTGCAAAAAAAACACCAGATCCTTATATACTTATTTATAAAAAAACAGTTTAACTATTATAGCTGCTTGATCACAACACATGTAATGGTATTCAAATGGTCCACGTTGATAGCTCAGTGACAAAACTACTTGGTTTAATGTCCCCTCAATCAAGGAACTATATAGATTTTGATAATAGTATAAGTTAAATTTATTTTTGATTGACTATTCTTTGACAAAATCCTAGTAAATAAATAATTAATTTCACCAAAGAAAAAGATACTCTTATTATTCCATCCTAAGTCTTAAATGTGCTTATTGCTTAATAAAAAAAGTATGTCAATGTACAACTTGTCATTTTGGAGACCTCTCTTAAAATAAACAAAAAATGTAATTAAAATCTTCATTTTGAACTGTCTTAAAATTGTTTTTTTTTGCTTCTTAAAACAATACGCCTTTGTGTTTCAATGAACGATAAAACAAACATTCAAATTCCTGGTTCCTGGTGTTTGAACCGAAGTCAGGTTTTGTCAAGCCCTTGGCGGTGAAAACAATAGCACACTTCAGTGGAAATCAATATTGAAGAGGGTATTGCAAACTTACTATTGTACATAGGTTCGGTTACCGATATCGTATGTTAAGTTAGGAAATTTTCCTCAACTTGCATTCTTTTTTTTCTGATTGCAGAATTTTATTCTAATTTTTATATCTGGAATCTGGGGGCTGTTAAACATTGCTGGCTTGGCAACCTTTGTTCTGCCAAGCAAATTCATTTTGCCCGCATCCACTTTAATAGTTGTGGGTGTCGCCTACTGAGGGATATGATTTAATAAATCAGCCCTCCCTAATATTAACCATTATACCAGCACCATAATCATTAAAAGAAACTGATTTGTTGGTGAAAAATTAGTCGGACCAGTTCAGACCACGCAGAATTCGGTTTGTGCCCTTTTTTAAGTTGATATTTTTATAGTCAAAACCAATTAAAACTTACATATTCGGGCATGATTTTTGCCGAAGTAAACACCTTAGATCGTTGTCCTCCAGGGGCTTAGCAAGCCCAAGATGGGACATTTGGGACTCTATTTCATCTGGGTCCTTGCATCTTTTGTCTGAAACAAATCTATTGTTTGACTCACAATGGTGTGTGATGTCACAATTACATGTGTGGATGGCTAATCAATAGGAGGATTACACATAATGGCAACTTAATCTTTTTTTGTGTCCAGTGTCATTTATTGGATTGAGGCACGTAAGAACAAACTAAACCATGATTGTATACCTTAATACTTCTGAACCAAAAAAATCAGCAAACATTTTTAATGCTGTAACTTCTGTTGTGAAAAGACCTACAAGTAACCGCATTGATGTTTGCAAACTTTTTTTAAAGAGAGGAATAAGTGCTGTCTCTCACGATAGACCACATACCGGCAATAGACAACACGTCCTACCTGAGTCACACATTTAAAAATCAAAAACTTACATAAAAACATGGAAGAGAATAGGAAAATGAGATGCTTACGGTATGCTTTAACTTGAAGGTATAGGACAATAAAAATGTTACATCCACAATATGGTTACTATTGTAGTGTGTTCTTTTTTTAACATATTGGTATAGTTGTTGTTCAATGTTCAATCTATTAATCCACTGGTTTTAAGCAACATCCACAACTTGTCTTACGCAACGCCATAGCCAACTAGCTTGGCCGCATGTCCAACTAGCAAATTACAATACAATACAGCTGGATTGAAAAATTTAACAGAGGTCAACTTATGGTAACATGGTAGTCTGTCTATACTCTATATCCATGTCTAATCTAAACGAAACAGACAAAACCGCACCATCCAATCTAAGATGCTTTAAATTTCATAAAATATTTAAATTAACAGCTAAAATCACAATCGTATAAAAGTGGAATTAGGGGCCAATCCAAAATGTTCCGAATTGAAGAGTGTGAATATCGCTTAATGTATTTTCTGCTTGGATTACCTTGTTTTTCTGTTTCTGTAAATTTTGTAGTTTCTGGAATGTAGTGTTCAGTAGATTGATAATCAACCAGTATTTTAGAAGCTTCGAGCTTTTTCTTCAATATCGGCCTCTTTTTGGTGGGTTTTAAAGCAGACTTCTTTCTGCTTCTAGATTTTGGTCTAGAAAAAAAAAATTAATAATTTACTTGTAAAATAATGTGTGTGGATGAATTCAACATGTCACGACAGAAAATCAATGCTTTTAGATTGTTACTTAAACATTTATATTTTAGAATATCATACCGTAATCATTTATATTAGTGTGTGAACAAGAACACCAAATGTGCAACAAATAAAACCAGCCTTGTCAGGATTTAAGAAATTTCAGGATTTTTTTTAATATTGCACTCAAAAGCCAAACATACTGACAATTCAGAAACCAAGAAACTTAGTTTTCTGTTAACCCGTTTCAATCTGTGTATTAGTAACAAGAGTTGTTTAGAAAACTGGCTACAAAGTCGAAATTCACTTATTTTAAGGACATTCAAGGACCCTCCAGCAAAGGGCTTTATACTTCAAAACGTTTTTGAGTGACGTACACTACTTCGCCAGTGCAATAAGCCAATTAAAACGCTTTTCAGATTTCAAAAAAAAATTAAATGGATAATTTATTCATTTCTGGACAATAAGTTAATTTTTAAAATTTAAGATCACTGAAAAGGATATTTCATGATTAAAGGACAATATAAACAAGTTTAAAACCCTGTATTTTGCAAGAGGTTCAACAAAATGGAATATTGTATTGCAGTAGCCAAAGTATTATAAAGAACTGTCTAACCTGACTGTAAGTACTGGGTAAACTTGATTGGTTGTTTTATTTTGTAATCAATTTATAGAAATAATTATGAGTATCCTAGTCCATATTGTACACTGGATAAATAAAAAATATACCTCAAATTTTCTTCTTCTTTATGTTGACACACCGGCATGGCACAAGTACTCTTTGTGTTGGATTTGTTTTGGATAACATCTGATGGGTTGGATGTGGCAGAATTGTCCCGGGGAAGTTCTTCCTTTATGCCTAACAAGGTTCCAGCGCTATCGCACAAAGTTATATCAATCGCAAGTTTTGGCTGAGGAGTCGCTTTAACAGGTTCCACCACAGTTGGTTTGAATTCGTCCTCAATTCCCAAATCGAGTTTTTGGAGCAAGAACTCCATGGCTGATTGCCGAAAATCTTCACAAGTGGGAAATTCATCATTTGTGGAACGTCTTGACATTTCCGTCACAGGTCTTCGCAGTAAATTGGGTGTCTGGAATGCAGTGACGCATAAAATGCAAATAGATATTCATGTAAAATTATTGGCATTCCTACATTAGCTATTTGTATTTCTTAAAAAGGTTTTATTTAGGTTTAAAAAAATCAAAAGAAGTTTTTACCTGACACAGAAGTAATATATATATATATTATGTATATAAAAATACTTAGATTCTATGATGATTAGGATTCGAATAAAAATAACAAAGTTGAATAATGCTAACCACATGAAAATGTCTTTAGATACCTTACAATGTGAAAATTTAAGTTTTAAGCCACACAAAATAACTAAACTAAAATAACAGGAGTAGAAAGGTAATATACACTCAAAAAATAGTCTGGGTAAACAAATAAAAGTCTAATACATGCTATCGTACCTTGAACCAGAACTATAAAATTTTAATAATGTATTCATTTACCGATAGAGATTGGGAATAAATATCGTAGACCTCGTGCATGAGAAGCTGGTCTGGTGTGGATGACCTTTCAAGAGTTTCATTTTTAGTATGTGATATTGAGAATAAAATAAAAACAATTCATTATATAAAGTGTAAGCAAATCATAGTGTATTCTGACAATGCACAAGTTCTACATGTAAACACTTAAATGTTAGGATATGCTTGGTATATATCCCTTGTTCTATAGTACCAGTGTAAGCAGGGTGTAAGGGGGACAGCATCACTGGACTGAAAAAAACACAAAAAAATGACGAATTAAATATTTCCTAACACCTGTGGAATAAATTTGTTAGACAAAACCTATAAATTTTCTTTATCACATACAACACACTGCAGCTGCGGTAACTAAATTGTGGATCACGGCACAAAGATCAAGGGCAAGTCGGTATTTTATCACCCCAAGGGTAAATTCCTTACAACCAGATTTACATTCAGCTCTATCCTATTTTAAAACAAGCACCTGCTATGGGTAGAAGTTGAAGGTGTAGATGTAACTGTGGGACTTGTCGTTGTTACATATTTTTCACCAGTTACTATAGAAATACATAGTGTTAGCTTTGTAGGATTCAATGACTTAATTAGTTGAGAGATGAGAGTACATTTATTTCGACAGCATATCGGCCCAACAACATAATATTACATAAACAAATAAAATAGAAAATTTGAAACCACTGTACTTTAACAACACACCAGGTCTATAAAAATATGTAACTAAGTATAGGATTTCCACAGTGTAATATGCATATCTGGCATTATCTGCACAACCTGACTGTTGCGGGTATCTAGAAAAAATAGAGGTATTAAATAGCAAAATTAAAAAACATTGCAATTTAAATTATGTTATAATTTATATTCATATTTTATATATATATATATAAATACAGGTTAAAATTATGGGTCCATGTTGACCTAATTGTACAACAACCACTGTGTGTATATGAAATTGAGTGCATCTGTCTTCATAAAACTACATATTTCTGCACCGACATAATTTCAATCCATATAGATGACAATGTAGTGATAGCAAGTGTCAGTTTAGAACCTCAGGAAGCTAAACACAACACATAGTAAGAGAAGAATACATAGAACACTGTAAACAATGAACAACACAAACAACATTCCTACCACTCATTGTTGTGGTGCTAGGAGAGAAAGCAGTGTTGGGACGTGGTTTTGACACTTTGTTTTTTCTGCTGTGATCTGTTAAAATAGTGCATTTTTAACGTGAAGTAAAAGATTTTAATTTCCCTATTGATGAAACGTAATTGTTATTGTTTGAAAGTGATTGCCTGCTTCAAATGCCGGCGTATAACTTTTTTCCAATTGGCATCTAGTGGTTGAATCCGCTATTGTTAACTGAGCTTACAAACATTTTTATAAATAAAATATAAATTTTATAAATACCTTATGAACATTTTTACAAATACACATGTGATCGCATACAAATATATACAATAGAGCATCAGTATTGTTCTATGTAAAACAAGACCTAAAGATTTAGAAGAAATTGATTTTATGAAAAATGAAAAAAACAAAAAATTAAGTAATTGAACATGCACAATAACTACTACTACAATGACACAGGGACTCAATTCCTAGTCAATCAACCTACAAGTGAATTTGCGTATTTTCTACAATAGAATCAGTTTTTGGTTTCTTTATACCAATAATAATTATAACTATGATTAGCCTATTAATTATTAAGGCAATAATAAAAACATGGAGTATAACAATGTAAAAACATAATCTGGCCTACATTAAACCCAATGAGCCATCTGTAATATAATTTAGAATTACCTGCAAAATGGCAGCTTTTAGGTCTTGCAAAATGGTACTTAATCCTTCTATCATTATATTCATGAATGTGGTACGAGTCCTCATTTGCATTGGGCCTTGAAAGATTATAAAAGTCACATAAAATAGGAAAAATCCCTATAACTACTATGGTTGGTAGTCACATATAGAGGGGTTAATATGTTTTTGGTGGGATTTGTAAAATTTACTATATTTTCCAGGAGATCTTAATTGTGCAAGAATAAATGCTTAATATTGTTGTGGCATTATTAATGAATCTAAACCTTACATGACCATTTTATAAAAAAATATTGGCCTTAATAATTTTATCAATTACACTATAATAACTGTAAAATCACATTAACATATTCATCAGTAATATAACACTAGGTACACCTATACAATAAGGAACGTGAAAAATTGGTGTGAAATTTACTTGTAGCAGGCAATGGCTAAAAATTTACTTGCAACAATGGCACAAAAGAGTGACTACCATTTAGCTTTGAAACCTTTTAACTGACAGTCTGATGGGCCATTGTAAGAGACCCTACTGAAGTTCATATGATAAAGCCGATATAACTGTCACCCTGTTGGAAAGTTCGTTATCTGTGTGCCGGATTTTTGCGCCAAAATTGTTTTAAATGTTTTTGCGCCACGCCAGCAATACTAATTTGCGCCACCACAAACAAAGTTGCATCATTTTCAATTAAAACGTTGAAATATAAAGCTTAAAGGATCAAAAATACTGACATAAATAAAAGGTATAATCAGGCCACGCCAGCATGATTTTTGGAGTTTTCTGCGCCAATACCCGAAAAAGTAGTCGGTGCGCCACGCCAGATATATCTGGCGCATCATACGAACTTTCCAGTAGGATACTGCATAAAGCATAACCCTTTTTTCTTGCATTGGATCAGAATACTAGAAGGTAAACTTCCATGGTGTAAAATATTCACCATTTATGTCAGTATAGTTTTTTACAGTTTAGACATTTTGGGTATCACACAAAAATCCGGCAGACTTGCCAACAGGTAAAAGGCTTTCCGGCTTAAGAAAGAAAAAAATATTCCAAACACATAAAGCACTATTGACTTACCACCAACATTGCTCAGTTACAGTGGTAATAGGTGGATTGGCATGCATCTTGGTGTACGCAAACACCGGTATTCGATTTGCAGCTCCTTGCATCTTCTTTCCGGGAAATACCCTCGAGCGAAATGAACACAAGCGCAGACAGACAACTTTCGCTGCTTTTTTCTGAATTTGGTTTTAATTCGAATTTGACTTGTATTTATATCTAACAAGCAGTGTTGCCCAATATTTTTTTACATACCATCTTAATTTATTTAATAAACAAAAAGTGAGCTTTAACTATTTTAAAAATAGATTTGCAGCTTATTCTTACATGTTCTTGTTAGGCCATTAGCAAATATGTAAAAAAAAATTATTCTTTATTTACTGTAGTTGGTGAAATTCCTTAAATTTTGTAAGTATATTTTTAATCAAACACATGCCGCATGCCGGGGGTGTCTTGATAACTTGATGTATTTATGCACAAACTCATTTTTTTATTACTTAAGGAAATAGGCCTACCCTAAATTTTTGTTAATAATTTTTTCATCAAACGCATGCCGCGGGTGGCTGGTTTTTTGACATCACTAAAAAGGAGTTGGTAAAAGCGTAATGAAATTAACTATTAGATAAGGTTCCAAATATAACCTAGTTATGCTCAAAACCATAATGTTGGTTTTCCTCAGTGAAATGTCCGAAACTCCCAAAATACCAATTACATTCTTAGTATTTTATTTAGAGCTGTTATAACGCCTACTGTAATTATCCATATTTGAATAAATTAATTTACTGTTGATATACTTACCAAAGACAAAAAAACGTTTATTAAATGGAAAAAATATATCTAATGTTGTAAGTACATTTTGGCTGCGTTCTATGTTTTCAGGGTGAAGAACATTGCGATTTCTTAGTTAGCCTACCATATTTTTTG
>CH002188.1:275442-290729 GCA_000149265.1 Ciona savignyi | reverse complement strand
TGTCTTCCTAAATAGTGCACATAATTGTATCAATACTGTTTAAGTTAATATTTTAATAAAACGGTGCGCAACGCAATTTTATTCAGTGTAAAAATCTTCTAGTTTTCTTTCACCGAGTTAATGAATATTGAATAGGTACAGCATACACGATTCTTTTGTGACGCCAATACTACAATTTGTATAAATATAAAATTTGTTATAAAAAATAATAAAATTATAAAAAAACTTGCCCGTAATGTAGTTAGCCAATACCATGAAACACTGTTTATTATTAGCGAATTTATTTGACCTTGCTTTGTTTTTTTTGGGTATATTATGCAGCTTGTTTTGTTTGATTAAACAACTACTTGTACAAGTATAGTGCGTTTGACAGAGCAAACATATGACCTAAAGTATGACAGATTAGTTTTAGTGTAGATTATTTTTTGTTTGCACGATGAAAACACGTAGCATGCATGACCTTTGTTAAAATAAGCTTCCGGTAGCCAAACGATTGGGGCTCGGAGATCTGACGATTACCCATGAATAGTTAACGCAAATTGCGTTTTACCATTCCTGTGGATAAACATGACTATTCAATCATATCATATATTTCGTGATTTAATACTGTTACTCAACAAATTTTCTTTGTTAGATATGAAAAACCGAATCTGGAGTTCGATGTCACGGACGCCCTGCCAAGTGATAACGAAGATTGCAGCTGATCGAATTGTCACGTCACAAGCTATTGTGTTCTGTTTCCCTAGAAAAAATTAAAACATTGCTTTATAGCATTCTTGCGTATTTATACTAAGTGAAATATTAAGTTTACAAAATTAAGTATAACTTGCATTATTGGCAAACTAAGATCTATAAAATAAAGTTAATTTAATATCCTCAAAAACATTTTCAAACATTTTATTTCATATCTGAACATTCTTCTGTTTTGTATACGAATTTTGCATTTCTTTCTTTATTTCTGCGCAGTTTCGAACCAGTGAGGACACCGGTATGAACGTGAATGACGCAGTTCCGCTTTGCGCGTTTCCTTAACTGACATATTAGACACTCTAACACGGGAACGAATATAGTAAACCTTCCTGATCTAAGTGCAGCTTTTCCGCTCAAATTTATTTTTATTACCGCCGCCTCTTTGCCGTCAGTGTTCAGTTCGTATTGAGCCTCGGTTATTCCTTGTGTTAAGCTGCTCACATGCACTGTACAGCGAAACCTGTGTGTAAACGCCATGTGGGGGGAATTTTCAAACAAACGGCTAGTTTGTTTCACGTAGCTTATTTCTGGTTTGCCTCCTGTTCAAATATTATTTCCACAACCTTCACAACATTGACTTATTTAAAAGTGGTTAGATCCAGTTTTCTGCTGTAGCATGCAAGGGTCGATATATTAAAGACGGGCATTGTACCGACGCTAAAAAATGAATTGTCTGACTAGTCGAGTAATCCCGTTTTTTTATGTACCGATCGCCACGATATTTACCGTGTGTTAAAAACCTTGCATTTTGTGGATCCCACGCATTTACATTCTTTGCGCTCCGTTTTCCACATCGTTAATGAGTGTTAATTATTCTGTATCTTTCGCCTGTGCCGCCTCTCACCAACCAATGCAAGTTAATATGAAATGCTTTTTCAACTGGATTTTTTCTATATTATCTGAAATCCCCACACATACTTAAGATGCTTGATGATAGCAAGCGATAAAATGTTTATGAGATTTTAAAGTGTTTTGCCTTTCCGTTATTTTCACATTAGAAAAACCGCTGATTTGCAATAAATAACACGAAACAACAGTTATTTTTACATGAATCAATAAGACTACCAGCAACATACGTCTAATGTTATTCAATTATCACGCCGTCTATATCCATTCTTTGGCCGTGTGTCCTCCTTAAGTTATTGTTTTAAAACGTCATACGGGCCTTTTCCATGTTTTCGGTTATTTCTTTGTTAATTTTAAATACAGAAAAGGCTTAAATAACTTGAAAGCTCGCTTCTCGCATAAGGTATACAACCACGCACCAGCTTACAATGGACAAACACCGTCAGCGTAAAAGCTTGTGTGTTTGAATGCGGATTTGGTTTCGGTTTATTCGACACCTCTTCTCTGTCATGATCACGTTGCGTATATTCGGTTTATAACAGAGGGAAACAGGAAAAACGTCAACAGCATAATATCCCAAGACAACAATACAATCTTGGTATTCGATCGAAAGAACAAGCGATATCACGGAAAATACCATTTATCTATAATGTACAAAAAACAACACACATGTATAACTAATGGTAGTTTAAAAATTGGTTGTATGTTTTACCACATTTTGTAAACGTATGCTCGGCTTCTTCTGTTTTCATATTTTTAATGTTTTTTCAAAGTTAGCTGTTACAGCTACAGTGCATTCCATACGACGACACAATAATTTAATTGTGAACGATCCGCCAAAATTACTGCAAGGAGCAACGTCAATTAAGTCCTTCAATCAGGGACACGTAATCTCTTAGTTTCCCAGACGATGGGAGATCAAATAGGCCTACGAAACCTGGTGTCACCCAAGAATGGCTGAATAGCGCTTTCTCTGAAGTGCATATAATTTCTGGTTTTGGAAGCTGTTGCTGCGTTTTTGTTTTAATTTTTCATCGTTGTAGTTTTTTCTTATATTATATTGACCTACAGCCAGGGCCGGTTTTAGGCCGATTTGACCGATTAGATCAAATTGGGCCCCGCACCTTGAAGGGGCCCCGCGCTAGCGGGGGTCTTTCTGTATTACGAGGTTTAAAATACTACTGAAACGTAAAATAAAAAGTGAAATAATATTCTTTCTCATAATATCAATTTGTTATGCATCGTAACTAAGTCGAATTCATATTTCTGTGTCTGCCTGTTACGTCATAATGAATATGGTTGCTAAACAATATATATGGTTGGAAATAAAACAATATATCGTAAATAAGCATCCACATTACCTTTAATTTGTTTTATAGCAAGTATTAAATGTCTATTTTTGTAATTTGTATGTACTGGTATGTATTTTATGATATATAAACACCCATAAATTTTGCTATGAAGAGTAGGGGCCCCGCCATCACATTTCTAATTGGGCCCCGCGGTTCCTAGCACCGGGCCTGCCTACAGCGCAGCTATAATTGTTGACACTTCCCCACATGGCATAATATTGTATTATTCATATAATGAATTCGCTCTCGATTTCTCTCATGTTTTAATCGTCCAAGACTTTAGCGTCGTCACCAATTTATCTCCATAAACAACGTTATCGTTTCGTGTAAGTTTTACCATCCGCCATAAATCTCGGTCTTCTTGCAGCTGTTTCTGACGTCACAAAGAACTTGCCATTTCGTTACGAAACCCTTGGGACCATTTTGATTAATTGCGTGCCTTGATAATTCAGCATGCCAGGCAAGGCTGTGCAGCTCAACAACACTCGTAAGCCTAGTGTCTTCCAGACAAAATATGACAAGACGGACTTTTTTCGGTAAGTTTTATGAAAAATTTGTAGAATAGTATGGCCATTTTATCCTATGGCGACAGAGCACAGGGAATGAAAGCGACGCAATATAAAACGCTGTGATGTAAGTTCGTGTGGCCGAATGGTTAACTAACCGACTCTTATCAAAAAATGGTCCTAGTGAGCCCACCATGAGATCGAAACTTGGATGCCCGTTAATTACTTTATTAGTCAACGACGCACTGACAACGCTAATTTACCAGATTATTTTAGTTAATTATATGACCGTGTTATCATTGCAGTTTTCTATTTTTTGCTGTTGCTCTTGGTGGGTGAAATATCATGCAACCATACGTATTTTTCAAAAGAAGCTGAACTTGTAGCTAGTCTTCTAAGAGACTACAGTCCACAGGTAATTTCTTGTATTCGAATTTTATGTTCATGTCATATTTCAAAACTCCACAATCGTGCAGTTTTTACTGAGATAGGGCTAAAATAAACCTTAAATATGCATTGTATTTAATTGGGCGGGTGATTATCTGACATTCGGACCGTGTTATTTAAAGAAAATGTGAAGTTGATGTAAATTTTCAATAGAAGGGCCACCGAGGTATTATCGGCCCGGGGCAAAAAACTGTTCACAACGTACTACCATCAATACACAATAATAGGTCACAGATAAATATAAATAAGTGCTAACTCGACATCCGACCACCCCAAAATAGCCCAAATAACCATCCAGGCCCACCAATATCCAAATTTCAAGCCTCCCATTTTGTTAAAGGAGGGTTGGGCGTTCTTTTACCATGGGCCTATACTGTTTTTTATCACACTATTAAAGAAATTATGAGATTCACCACACAATGAACAACAACATAAATGCAAATCCTTTATAAACACGTTGACATTTGTCAACAGAAATATGTATGTCAGGAGTGCCTTGTTAGAAACCTCAAACATCCAATATGAATTTTCACATGGAGATGCGAGGTTTTGGTCTAACTTTTTGATAGAGAATATTCATTACAGCCCATATTTCTAACTTCTTTTTTTAAATGTCCTTATAAAATGGAAATTGTTACATAGGCTAAGGCACACAACAAAAGCATAATTGTGGAATGCTGACCGGATAGGCTATAACAGAAATGGCAGCCCATGCAGAATTTAAAAAATCATACAATTCACATTTAGATTTTTGTCGTAATAATAAACCATTTTAACTAACTGTTATACTAACAGGAATAACTTTAACTTAAGACTACAGATTGAAAAACAGTTAGAGACAGCCTATAAATATTATCATTATATATAAATTAAAATAGCTTACACGAAAATAATAAATTAGCTTGTGCATTCTCGAAATTGTCTGCTAATCTTTCGAGATCTCATCGAAGGTAGTCGTAGCGTGCAGGTGGCCAATTTAACCATCATATGAAAGTTTCAAAATTAGCATGCTAACACTGAACTAAGTTGAAATGGAAACAAAACAAAATGGATAGGGTAGGATATGATATTCATGTTTATCCACATTAATGGGAAAACCAAGAGGGTTAACACACGGGCAATCGTGAGATCACCTCGCGCCCACCGTCGGGTTAACAAAGCTATTGTAGTGTGTTGTGTGTGGTGAACACGTTCCTTTAATTTGGTAGAACCCATTAATCTGCTGGGTTCAGGCAATGTCTGTTAAATGCAACTCGGTTATTAATTAATACAATATCACAATACCTTAATATAATTCATATCCCGTAGCAGTTTTCATTTACATACTCTGTAATATTTTCGAACCCAAAATCAAACTTTTGCAACTGGAAAGCGCACGTAATTTTCGATACGCCAAAATTAGGAAAAGTAGAAATGTCGTGTGCCCGAAAGGTTAACGCGGCCGATTCATATACTACTCCATATAAAAAACGTACTTATTGACGAGCTCATCATGGGATAAAAACTAAACCTTGTAAAAATATATGAAATGGCGTTATTATAACCAAAATTTCCGGTCAAACCATTACCTGCAAAATCAAAGAGAAAAAATAAAGCCGTTGTCCATTAGGCCCATTGTGCTCCACCTTTTCCTTAAACGTTTAAGATCATCGGTGAAGATTTTGCCTCGTGTGGGCGTCTTGGGATTCTAAAATAGAAGCCGTTAACATCATAACTAAGTAACGTATTGTTAACAGTGATTAAATATTAGTCGCCATTTTAATTAAGTTCCGGATCGGCATCGGTAAATTAAAAAAAGTTTAAATTTAAATCTTCTTTGTGTTTCCTATTTGTATTATCTGGTCAACTAATATGTCTCGGAACGTCACACGAGCCCTTATCACCCTTTTATAGGGAGGTTTAAGATTTGGTGCTTTGTAGAGGTTATTCCCCGCCGCCGAAAAAATGAAGTTGCCAAAAAATTGCAGTCAGTAATAACTAATTAACTATTAAGAATCTAATTTATTCTGAATAAATTCCTTATTGAGAATTACTATTAAGAATCTAAGTAAGCGTATTAAGAATTAATTGATTCGAGGCAATGTAGTAAAATCACAATTAATTAACATACATTGTTTGAACCTTAAGATAGATGTAAACTGTATAATATAAAATGATCTAAATAAAAGCTCAAGCAATGTTTTAGAACTATGAATATTCATTGGTATTAGTTGAGAACATGTACATTGACTCTTCTGTCTTGGAAACATGGAAGAAAAACCGAAATTTAGTTGTTTTTTGTAAATTTATATCTCTTTAAAACACGTTTAAACTTCTCAGATAACACTATTTATGCACATTATAAAAAAATTAAGTTATGAACCTTATGGTTTTAAAAAATTACCTTTTTAGATACCCAAAACTAAATATATAATGCTGTGTTGAGTTGTTTTAAGCAATAAAAAGGTCAGCAGAAATGATGATTGTCATTGATTGTATTTGTCATATTCATCATGCAGAAGTATTGATAATCTAGTGACAGGTAAAAGGTAATCTGCTATTACTATTATTGCCTATAGGCTACTATGGCAGTCACTGTGTTTTCCTGCTTAAAAGATAATTATTTTAAATAATAATGCAACCAATAGTATAAGTTGCTGCATGGTTTCCGACATGCAAGTTTGACACTAGGGCACAGTTGAGTTGACTGCTGAGCATTAATTTGTGAAGATTATGCCATCATAGAAGAGATAACCTTAACTACTACTTAATACTTTGTATAGGTACGGCCAAGAAATGGAGGAAAAACAAAAGTTGATGTTGGAATGACATTGAATCAATTTAGCTTGGTCAGTTATTGTTTAGGTCAATGGTTGGAATAAATATTATATTTTATCTGTGTGGTTGTAAATATAAAAGCAACTTTACCTACCACACAAGCGATCGTCAGAATACCTTGTGCAAAAGGCATTGATACAGAAACTATTGCAGTGTGTTTCCTTCTCAATGACTTCACCGTCTAATAGCTGGGTGGAAAAATTTTAAAATAAAACACAAGTGCAATGTTGTCGAGTACCTCACACAAGCTCGTGTATTAGATTTGTGCTCTGTATAAATATACAGTAAAACATCTACTCATGGATTTTTGAAGTCCATTTTTGTGTCTTACCAAACAAAAATTGCAATTGGTTATCATGAACAGTTTACCATATACATCGTCGGGGTTGTATCTTTAAATAAATGTCTTTATTTTTTGGTTATAGTCTCTTTTTATTAAACTTCTAAAGCTAATTTTTAGAATGAAAAAACGGAGGAAATGACTGCATCAATGTACATGACATATTTGTGGTACGATATGCGTCTTACCTGGGACCCTAATACCTATTATGGTGGAATAAATGTCACAAGAATATCAGTCGATAGACTTTGGATTCCAAATATTATCATCAAAAACAGGTTAGGATTGTCTTGTTTTGTATATTCGTGCTGTTTTAATTTACACGATGCATGATAAGGATAACAATATTATTTGTCGAACTAGCAAACATAAGGGGTTGTACAAGGATGTTAAAAACAAGTTAATCCTTTACCACAAGTTAATAGTGGATTTTCTTGCAATGCCACCGCCATGCAGTATTAATATTCTAGTATATAATTTAAAAAATGTCATTTAAACCAACTGATGTATTTATACTGATTGGAAGTCTATCAGTCTTAGCTTCTATAACATGAACAGCCAATAGGAAGCTCATTAACTAGAACAAGGCCAAACCACATGCCCAATGGCTCATTTAGCAGATTGCATGTCCTGTAGAATTTAATGGGATTGATCTTAAACTAAAGGAATGTCTCCATTTCATCATATGTTACACACTCCAATATGCCGGACAAACCAATTAGGGAAGCATGCATTCTAGCTAACGGACTTTAGTATTTAAATAAATGTATGATATTTTTAAACTTCTAGGATATGGGAGAATAAGCATTACCAAAATTTCGTCTACTGATTGCAACAACAAAAACAAAATAGAAAAACTACAGCCTTCATACATTGTATTCAACAAATAATTTATACCACTGTTTTGAGTCTTGATAACAATCATTATCTGTGAACATGTATTAAAGTTGTAGTGTTTCTTCTTTTAACTTTAAATAATGTTTTCGTATGTTGCATTTCAAAATCAATCTTTTAGCTTTGATACAAATTACCCTGCGATTAAAACCTTGCAGCAAAGTTCGAAATATGAAGGAATCCCTTCGACCGTATGCACTTGTATATTATAGTGGTAAAGTTGAATGGCTTCCCCCCGCCATTTTCAAATTATCCTGTACTATGGACGTAAGTAACCACATTCACGCGACAAGCTTTAAGTACTGTTTTAATATCTTATGGATTTTTAGGTATAAAAATGTTTGTAACCCATTGATGCCGTAGTAATATTTATTATAAACATGGATTTTACAGCCAATAACGATTATCATTTTACAATTTTTTTCGCTTCTATTTATGGATACTATATTTTAAAGCATCAAACAACATATTATGTAAAATTTAAAAAGCTTAAGGAATCCATGGTAACCTGAACCTTAAGTCCTTAGTTAGTCTATCCTATGATCACTTACCTATGGAATTAGCAATTTGTGATTAAACTATCTAATTACAATTATCAACTTACTAATTAATGGCACATTGAACATATAATTTATTTACTTATGTAAATAAAATAAAATAAAGAATATTAGTTATCAATATTTTATTTCTGAAACGTTTTTAATTAAAATTATTTTTATTCAGGTAACCCTTTTCCCATTTGATTGGCAAAATTGCTCAATGATTTTTCGTTCAGCAGACCACGATCAGTCAGAAATGGTTTTCGGATTGAGGTATTCCCCGGATGAGATCTCAATTGACGATAAAAGTAAAAATAATTTGTTTTCTAGTAATCATATAAGCTTTTTAAAGTTGAATTCTTCTGAGATAGGATATTCATGCTTTATCTTACTAAATGAGAAAATGTAGGGATGTATTTTTACATGGGCATTTATCATTTTAGCAACTACAGTTGCACCTTGTTTTAGTTCAACCCACTAATTCACTGGGTTCAAGTTGGCAAGTTTTAATTTTAACAAACTTTTGACCAAAAACTAGTTTTTATAAAAAAATATTTATGAGTAATCCCAGATAGCTCTTCCACATGCCATTGCCAAACTTCTTATATTAAAGCCCCTTCCATTAAAATGTTTGATCTGCATACAATTTTGTCTTTGTCGACAGTTTATGTTACCAGCGGAGAATGGCATTTATGCCAAATACCTGCTGCAGTGGTTAGAAAAAGCAGCGATAAAATGTTCCAGGAGGTCTGGTTTACTGTGATCCTGCGTAGAAAGCCTCAGTTCTATGTTCTCAATATGCTACTGCCGTGCGTTATGATCTCAGTGCTTTCTTGCTTCGTATTTCATCTTCCTGTAGTTGCAGGTAAGGGTTATGAACTCCTATAATAATCTCACTGAAATCTGTGTTTCTCAAATGGAGCGCCACAGTGCACTGGTGCGCCGCAAGGGTTAGCTAGGTGCGCCACACTTGCATTTTGTAAACTTACGACAGAGTGTGCGTAGATCATAAACTACTAAATGGTTACTGTCTAGTTCGTTCTTCATTAACCTTTGAAAAGCAAGAGCGCTCAAGAAACATTAATTTTGTTATGTGGAAAATTCGGTGATTTTTATATTTTTCCTAAATTGTATTTAGCATATTGTTTTAACTCCCCATGTAAAGTGCGCCTGTTCGTTTCTTTTTTGGTCTCGGGTGCACCACGAGGTCAATAATGTAGAGGAGTCATAGTCATACTTTTGATTTAGCCAATTTAAGATTGTGTTTAAGCAAAAATATTTACACCATCTCTGTAATACGATGTGCCTTTATAAAAAACACTGTTACTCAATATCCATCACTCATGGAAAGTCTTAGTTTCTTATGACACAGTACAACTTGTCAGATTAGCCAAATTTCGCTGTCTTAACCACTGAATGCGATATTGTTCACCAAGTGCATTTTCCACAGTATTTTAGTTTAAAATAGTTTTTTTTTAAATAATCATTAAGTTTGACTGCAATATATATGTATTAAATTAATTAACTTACTTATAGTCTTGATTTTACGATTGTCGTTTTTCTATCATTTTCCGATTTCTTAATTTTTTATAGAAGGTTTTGCATGTCTTTACCATGAAAATGAAAAATAAACAAAGCAAATGAAAAGTAAGAATGTAGAATTATATGCTTAAAAGCAATTTTCTTAAACTTAGGTGAAAAAATTGGACTCTCAATATCCCTTCTACTCGGTGATACTATTTTTGTGTTCTTATTCGCACAAAGAATGCCGTCAGCTGCTCTCACAGTCCCACTTGTTGCCTCTTATCTTCTTTTCTCCATGTCTCTCCTTTTTCTCTCCATTGTATGCTGGTCAGTGGTTAAAATGTTTTCACTTTACACATTGCATTTGGATATAAAATTTTAAAGGAATAGTTTACTTGATTATTTTATCCCTTTATTTCATTTTTTATGTCTTTTTTCTTTAACCACTTTACTGGTGTGGCTTTTCTGCAGTGCACATTCCAAATCTGAAATTCTTTCATATTTAAATAATTATCCCTTATAGGTAGTTCAATTTAAAGAGATAATAAAATATTTAATTATGAAAGCATAGCTCATTGAGTTAAATGGTCTGCTTTAAGCTTAATGTATTTGGTGCAAAACCAGTCACTTGCTAGTTGATTAAGCACTCGGCGGACGAGATATGGACTGCATGAAATAATTTTTTGTCCAAAAGTATATTTTTTAAAAATAGGTAAAATGATCATTCATTAACTTGTTTTAATGTGATTTCTATAACTGTTTTAGTGTGTTTGTGTACAACATTCATTTTCGCTCTGAATCAACACACAAGATGCATGGTTATTGGAGAAGACTTTTCTTTGACATATTGACACCTATTCTTGGCCTACGTCAACCGTGCAGGTCAAGTGAAGGCCAAACCAAATACGCCCGTGGTAAGCCTTTGTTTAAAAAAAATAATTATTTAATCTAAATACACTTGAAAATAGTTGTGTCTCTCACCGGCAAGTAAATTAGATATTGTTTATAACATACTTGTGACTGGTAGTCTACTTGCATTCCTGCACCACCTCAGCTTCTGTGTAAATCTACTAATTATAAACTCATTTTTCCCAGTCAACCAAGAATTGATTCCACTGACAGAAGCAGAAAAGAGTTTCCCATCTTGTAAACCACCAAGTGAAAGGATGTATTACCAACAGGTGTGGTATTTATTATAATAAAAACCTTTTATCCACAGTTATGCTGAGTTTTGGTGGCTAGAAGGTTTTAAGAATAGGTCAGGAATCATAGGATTGGATAGCATACTAGTTTTTATCCTTGTGCAGGGGACAACAAGACTTTGAAAAGTAATCTTTAATTATCAATTGTTTATCATTGGGTTGCTGAAGCTTTTCCAGTTTATTGTGTGTATGAACAAATGCTAAGTGTCTAGCCCAGTGCTTCTCAAATGGTGCGCCGCGGCTCGCTGGTGCGCCATAGGGGTTAGCTAGGTGCGCCACACTTGCATTTCGTAAATTTACGACAAAGTGTGCATAGATCAAAAACTACTAAATAGTTAGTGTCTAGTTCGTTCTTTTCCATTGTAACGTTAGTTCTACATTAACTTTCGAAAAGCAAGAGCACTTAAGAAACAGTTATTTCGTTATGTGAAAAATTTAGTGATGAAATTATTTAAATTAAACTTTTAATTTTCCATATTTTTCCTAAATTGTTTGAGTATTGTTTTGAGTCTCTGTGCAAAGTGCGCCCGTTCGTTTCTTAATTGGTCTCGGGTGCGCCACGAGGTCAAAAAGATCGAGAACCACTGGTCTAGCCAATCAGCTTGGCACCATTGAGTTGGATAATTTCTAATGACCTTCTTAGAAGGTTTCCATATCGCAGGTGAAAATCTAACACACATATCCTTAAGTATATCAGAACTATATAAATTTGACTGTATATCCCTGAACCCTGATTGTATGTATCAGAGCAACATAAGTGTTGTACATACAAACATAGGATGAAGTTTACATTTGGTAAAAAAGCATGTTAACTAGTCCAAAGTTAAGTGACAGCTCTTTCACTTTTTTATTGTTGTGTCCCACATACCAGGCTACACTATATGGCTTCAAAGCAAGGGGCAAGAACTTGATAGAGGTAAACGGAGGACTCTCTTCGATTCCCACCAGCATAAAGCCTGCCTCTCAACTATATAAGTCAACATTGAATACCACTGAAGAACTCACTAGGCATTTTAAAAAGTTAAAGGCTCAGAGAAAGGTAATTAACTAGAATCTGTGAGTTTTGGTAAAGGTTGTTAGTCCTATGCTTGAGCTCATTTGGTTACGGGAATATTCTTCTTTTAATTTTTTTTCCTGTTTTAAAAAGATAAATTGCTGCAATTTGGTAGAACCCATTATTTTACTGGGTTCCGGTAATTTCCGCTAAGTGCCTTGCCCAAGGATAGAACTGACTAACAAGCGACCGTGACGAATTTAAACTGCGATTACGTTATGGTGCGGTATCACTCAGATATCTGAACCGCCAGATTTCCTTGTGCCCACTGTCAGGTTAACGGAGCTATTGCAGTGTTGTGTGTGATTGCAACGTTCTTTTAGATTTGGCAGTTAACAATTAATCTACCGGATCCAAATGAACTGTTTGCTAAAGAGACCTTGCTTAAATTTTTGGTTATTCTAATAAATCCAAGCAAAGTTTATTTGCTTTACTCAAGGGCACAACCCACAATCATTCCACCAGCGATCTTTATCATTGAGCTTTCCTTTTTTACAATCATAAGTTATTTACGTTTGCATAGGCTCGTCACGACTGGATTTATCTTGCATTTATTCTGGATTCCATATTAATGTGGGTCTATCTACTCGGCTTTCTTGTGGGCTCTCTTTGCTACATGTTTCTACTGTGGACGGAGAACTACCCGGAAAATATAAAAAAACTTTAATAATAAACAGAAAGTTGTAGATAGTGTAATATGTGCAAAAATACATTTGGAAAAATCCGTGTCATTTGTTTTTTTGAACTATTGTTGCTCTGGGTAGTATGCGAACGTGGACTGTAGGAAGAAAAACAGAGTACCCAAAGAGAAAGCAGCAAAATAAATCCATAGTAAAATCCGATCCAATATCAACGCCACGTAGCCCCAATCGTCCTTGGACTGTAATACAAAAAGGTAGAAATTTGCTTTGTTTGTGAAGTTTAAAATCTTGAAGATACATGTAATAGCAATGAACCCTCATTCCAACCACCAATGCGTTACTATTATATACTCATTTTATCTTTGGGGATGCAAAGACCTTATAAAACGGCCAATCGTCAGTCGGGCATTGGGTTACGGAAACTATTTCAGTAATTTGTAGCCGATAAGTTAAGGGTATTGTTAAAGTTTTTTTGTTCAGACCATTAAAGAACTTGGTCAGGCAAAAAGTCCATTGTCCAAAGGAGTAACCGATAAGGTAAAAGTATACGACGCACACAGAAAGAAACAAACTACCTGAGCGCTGTCGTTCTCTTCCTTTAGTTGGTTGGCTATGTAGTTAATCGATTCGGCAGCCGGCTCAAAACTTGGCGGGACCTTCGTAAATGACGGAGGAACGAAGCACTCATTTTCGGGAGAGGCGACATTTACTTCGGTCATCCCGTAGTGGTTGACAACATGTCGTCGACGGAACCCGAGCCGGCTCGCCTAGGATTGCACGATGGTAAAATTGATGTAAATGTGTTGTCGATGCTTATCGAATAATCTTGTTTTTCTTAGTTTTGATAAAAAATACGGGACGTTAAGTACGGTAAAGCATAAAAAATAACACGTGCCAATAGTTGTGTTTCTAAAGCTAGTAGGTTTACATTGCAATTTTAATATTACATTGCAATTCGTACTAACAAAGATACATATGACCAGCAGGCGTTTTGAATGGCTGTTTTAAGTGCCCAGGAACCATACCTGATGGTCGAACATAATCTCACTCGGGGATTTCCACTCTTTCCTTTGCCGCATCGCTTTCCTTGCACTAACCGAGCTACATCGACGTGGACGTGCAGCTGAGGGATAGACATAGAATAAAATGTACTTATGTTTAGGAACTTTATTTAGGGTTAATAGCAACGGCGGTGAATGCGAAAGGTTTACGACCACTGCTTTAAGTGTATAATATAAAAAGTCTGGCCGGTTAAACGATTCGAAACTGGTCGCTAGCTAGCCGGTTGTGTACTTTGGCAAGGCACTTAACGGACATTGCCTGAACCCAGCGGATTATTGGGTTCTATTAAATTGAAGGAACGTGTAAATCATACACAACACACTGCAATTGCTCCGGTAACCCGACGGTGGGCGCAAGGTGATCTGACGATTTCACGTGTATTAACCCGGTTGATTTTCCCATTCACGGGGATATGAATATAAATATCCTATCCTATCGTATCCTGACACGGCGTCTGAATACAATTTTACAAATGCCTGCTATTGATATTTTACTAACTTTACACAAAATTAAAAATGTCACTTTTAAACTTTTTAAAACTCGTAACAACTTGTTACCATTGAAACCGTTCATGCATATACATTCTTATTTGATAAGTGAGAATCTAGCTTTATTAAAATACAATTACAAGTTTTGTTTTCCCTTGTTATAGTTAAGTAATAGTATGGAATACTAAGCATTTTTTATTAGTACTAGAATTAGGACTTATGCTAGATTTAGTTTATGCAAGTCTAGCCAAATAAATATATAAGATAGAAAACAAACGGGCAAGGACTCACAGCATGCTCCTGATTCCTCCTCTGACGGCCGCTCTACTCGTAAAATCGGCGCTAACTTTTCCATGAAGAACCAAACAACCCAATCGGGCATTGAGTGGGTTGTGTTTGATCGGTAGTGCACGTTACATACCACAACACTGAAATAAAATATTTTGTAAAATTATTGACATAGAAAGATGATACGCAATGTTTCGAACACGTACTTGTATAGTATAGCTATGTATTTACTTTTCTTATTTTTTTATGCGAAACAATGGTCTTAAAAGAAACACATTGGATCGGTTAAATGGAGTACAGTGTTTCTCGTTAGATTAAGCACCCAATGATTTATAATACATCCCATAAAAATACGTACATTTTTAGTTCACATAAAAAACTTTTACAATATATAATGTGCATGCCACTTTCACGTCAAGTTCTTGCAGTATGTTTGAGATGAACCTGTCAGGTCATAAACAGAAGGCTTGACCACTGCACCAAGACAGCCGTCGTACTGGGTATTCCCGACAAGTTCGATTGCGTGTATGTGTGTAA
>CH002188.1:226178-275342 GCA_000149265.1 Ciona savignyi | reverse complement strand
TATACTAATGCTAAAACTACTACTACCTCCGTTTTGTCAATAAAACTGTCTGTGGCAGAAAGGGTAACCTTACCATTCAATTTGTTTAAGAAGAAAGAGTCTGTATATGTATCGGTCGCGTTAACCATTCGGCCACACGACCGGACATTAACATTCAATATCGATTTGTATTTAAATTCGCTCTTAGTGACGCGGCACTTGCGTTCGTAAATTAAACCTTTAAAAAGTTAAATTTCCTTACAAAAGTCAGAATTCTGCACGGTTTCACGACCCTTTAACCAAAAGAAAGAACTAAACTAACTCCATTTATTAGGGTTTAAATAACCAAAGAAACAAAACATAAAATTCCATTTAACCCAATAAACCACGTCTCTCACCTGCTTATGACGCTTATAATGACGAGAATCATAACGAACAACAAATAACCAGCAATCAGCGGGACAGCCAAAGATGTTTCCGGCACCCTTTGCGCGATAAGGAAGAGGAAAACAGTCTCGCCGAGTAGAACAGAAATTGAGAGCGTCATCTTTTCACCTGAATAAAATAAAACTGTTTTATAAAGGCGAATGTAAATCCTCATTTTACGATTGTGTAGTCCCAATAAACTAATCTACGACTGCAGGATATTATTTTAGGTCAATTCCTCACAGGTTTGTAGTAATTTGCATAAATACTGAAGGTAAATATATGCAATATGTGAAATAGTTACAAAGTGCTCATTGAAACAATCAGGTAGCCTAATTTGATAAGTTCATTAAATTATTACGTTAACTGCCCGTATGGTTTTACAGTTAAACAAGCACAAAAGGTTAAGTAAGAAAGACTTACATGACACGGAAGGAAGATAAAACACAAAACAAGAAAGCGACGACATCAGAATACAGGGAATAATTAAATTTATGACGTAAAACTGTGGCTTCCTTCTGATGATCAGATAAAACGTGACATCCTGGTAGGTCGGGTCGCTGGAGTCAGAGTTAATCCGAACTGGTCTCTGTACAATTTTCCACTCTCCATTTTCCTTGAAAGCTAGAAAGGCGGTTTTCAGTAAGGATAATGGTGAGCTACCAGGATGATTGAGATTTAATTTCTTGGCATTTTTAAGACATCTAAAAACTATGATGATCGTGATGGGTCAAAAGATAATAATTTGTTAAAGTTCTATCCTTATAAACCCCATTTCACCTATTCTCATTCCCAAGTGACCTACTACGATGTCATTGAGTTATTATATTAATTTCAGAAATATTGATATACAAGCGGTGTAATACTTTTGCATTTATATGAAACTTTTGTTCTAGAATAAAAGTTTTGCAATTAGAACACATTACAAAGTCCTAAAACGTATTTCTCATAGTTATGGAATTGTTAAGATTTTAATTAAATGACAACTATCAAACAATACAATGTTAGTTACCCTCCGGGTCAACATAAATAGAATCTCCATAAGAAAGTCCAAATTCCATTTCACTTCGGTCATAAGTTGCTGACCGAAATACCATCGTGCAATTTTGCCAGTCAAATGGAAATAAAGCAACCTATGAGAGACGTTTTGTATGAAAATTTAGTTTAACCGGTTTGCTTTCTCGTCGCAAGCCGCAGTGTCTATAGAGGTAAGAACGAAATTAGATTTTAGCTAATCGGTTGTTTTCTCGAGCCAACGTGATTAATTAACAGCAGTACCATTCAATGTTTTTAGTGTGTTTAACACTCCGCAATATAGCTCTGGTAACCCTAAGATACAAAAAACGAAATCTCACTATTTTTCGTGTATTTAAATCGCCGATTCACTTGTGTTTTACAACGTGATGTACTTGATACACACAGTGACTTTTTGTACAACCCGCCATAGTTGGGCTGGATCCATTCCCGTTGGGTTTATTTGGACACGCGTGATTTCCAAACTACAGGTTTTGACATTTTTGTTCATTGGTAAACAAAGAATATTTTAAACATGAAATCTCGGTATATTTTATAATTCTCAATTACAATTATGTATGCCCACCACAATTGTACACGTCGATTTGTATAAACCAGGTGGAATCCATTGAACTTCTCCTGTGTACTTGATCAGGGCCATCACCGGTACCGATACATCAAAGTTTCCGTCAATACTAAACAACACTGTACAGTTAAACGATAGAACCATTCTTATTTATATTTATTATGGGGATATGCGGAAATAGACTGCTGACAAAGCATTTAATGTTTCTAAAAAGTTGAATATGTGTAAATTGTGGTATTGAATACAAAAACAGTGAGGATTGAGTTACACGCCAACCATTTGAAATATATTAACAAGAAACTTTACCTGTTTTGCAAAACAATACGAGGACTCCAAATAGCGTATGGGGGAATTCGGATAATAGTTATACCTTCGTATTCTTCGGGATCCCAACTAAATCTATTATCAACCCAGTCAAATGTCATATAGACCGATGTGGTTAATTCTTGTGATTTTTCTTTCTGAAACGCATTAACCGTCTTTTACTGCAATGAAAGAGACATTGACATAAACTGTAATGACCTAACTAAACTGTATCTGTACACGTTAGAATTTCCCATACCAAAGTCTCTTTACTGGTTCAGTATTTAAATTAAATTCAAACAACTATTTCAATTAGTTGGAGCGTTGGCTTTTTACATAGATCGAAGTCATTTACTGGTTGGTCGGTTATGTTTTTGTCTAAGGCTGTGAGCGAAAATCGCATGAACCCAGGGGACTACGGGTTCACTAAAACAGTATGGAACCAATACAACACACTGCAATAACTGTAGTAGGTGAGTACGAGGTAATCATACCATTATAGCCCTGTGATAACCTCTTTCCCATTTACTTGAATAACACATATCCCAGGGGTCGGAAACCGTTTGTATTTTAAAAGCCATTTTAACCGATATTCCTCTTAAAAAATCAATAATATTTTCGCACAAATAAAAATAATGTATGAGATAAACAAGCGAGTGTTCCTCTGTTTTTTTTACAAGTTTTAAAAAGTTAAAAAGAGCCGTATTAGAAGAAGGAAACAACCGCAGTTTGCCGACCCCTGACATATCCTAGGAATTGCGGATACAAAAAAAACTTTACAAACAAATCAATGTACTGAGACGCACCACGCTGATAATTTGCGACAACGTCATACCCATAGATACGAGTGTTTTGTTTTCGTATTCCACATTGTAGGGTCGAAACTGTAAAATGGCAGCATCAATTAGTAACTGAAAAGTAAACTGTGGTAAATTGGCATGTTCATATTTCCCTATACTGTACTTTAACACGATGTCACAGAAAAACTAGGTATAAAGACTAAAGAAACGATACAATAAGCGTACCTGATTATTATACCCATTCAGCAATCTT
This sequence comes from Ciona savignyi, assembly GCA_000149265.1. Lineage (NCBI taxonomy): Eukaryota > Metazoa > Chordata > Ascidiacea > Phlebobranchia > Cionidae > Ciona > Ciona savignyi. Next base: position 271,981 of record CH002188.1, on the reverse strand, counting down.
TTCATCAACCTAGACTCACTGGACTGAAACTCACTCAGGACGCTTGCTGCACTTGCCGCCAAAACTAGCAGTATGAAACCTGTGTGGAGTTATTACGTAAAAATCAAATCTCAAAAAAACGGTAGTTCAAGCATTTAAAAAACGGTTTTAAATGAAATAATCGTAAATAATAAAATTAGACGCTTTAACCCATAAATGCCTGTATCGCTGCACTTAAAATTCTTGGTATGTTTAGTTAGACATACTTACTTTTCATATTTATTGATTGCTTTAAATGTCTAAATTAAAAATCTATGCCAACTATTCAAATGCTATCGTTCGAGTGATTTCATTTCTCTTACCGCACAAAGCATTAGTTCTCAGCGGAGGCAGTTGTTACGTCATAAACAGCTGCACAATCAAAATCCTTTGATAAGGAAAAGAAATGACAGTTCAACTGTTTCACAACTCACTCCAGTGACGGGTTACAGCTGTAGACGCCGAATATACACAAGTGTGGAAAAGCAACAAAAACATAATAAAGTGTTGTGCTATCGCTATACACTGCCCGATAAATGCGGAACACAGTGAAATAATTAGACTATTTACACGCTAACTAGGCACTGGGCGGGTACAAATTCGCAAAACTTTTGCAAAGCGGCGCGAATATACCGCGTGATTTAATGTCCGCAAATTAGTTGGGTTACATAAGGTTTTGGCAGACATGACCTGTCAATCATACTAATACACATAACAGACTTGCTGACTGTAAAGAGTATTTGATCAACTGGCTTTAACCAGTGCTCTAATCTTAACGAATCCTTTTAACTGATCCAATAGGAAATAAACACAATACTTCTATTTGTCGAGTGGTTTGACAACTGTATCATATCGATCGGCAAATTCTATTTCTGTTTCTGTGTAATTTGGACGCGTTTGTCTTGGTTATAAATAATTGGCTGTTGTAGTCAAATGGTTCGAAACATAATATAAATCGATTATACACTTTGACCAAATTAAATTAAATATTAAAGGATAATATCTTTTATACATATTGTTAAACACCGATCACATTTATTGATAATCTGCAAACTTTTCGTTCTGCAACCAATGCTGCACCAAGCAAGCAAAACACTCGCTCGTTTTCAAGTTCATTGTCATAGCTGTGTAAACAATGCTAAACTCGTCAACTTATCTGGATCTTGTTTCAATGTCAAGTTTTTTTTATATCTGTAAGCAAACAATTTCCGTCACCACCCGGATACGAATTTTATATAAATGTTCCCCATGTTTCCTGTAAATTCACTTTCACCCAGAAGACAAGTGACAAGATATTGCAAACATGCGTTGTCTTATCACCCTTTGTTTTATCGTTGGTACTGCTTCTGCCGTCTCTCTATCATCAGGTAAGTGAAATGTATTTAATTGACTTTCTAAAATTAAACGGAAAAGAAAATTTATATTTTGTAAAAACAGGAATTTCTGTGTCGGCATCTTCGTCTGCGTCAGCCTCATCCTCGTCCTGCTTAGGAGGTGGAAGTTCTTTCCAATCACTTAAATTCCCAAGTTTCCGAAATTGTTTTCAGCGTCTCAGACAATCCTGCTTTCCACAAATCAAAATTGAAGAACCATGCGTTCCATGTATTCCAGAAATCAAAATTGAAGAACCATGTATTCCATGCATCCCAGAAATAAAAATTGAAGAACCATGTGTTCCATGCATTCCAGAAATTAAAATTGAAGAACCTTGCATTCCATGTCCACCATGTCCACCTAGAATTCGACGCCCATGCATACGACGCCCATGTGTACGTCGCCCATGTGTCCGACAACCTTGCATCAGACGCCCATGTGTCCGACAACCTTGCATCCGTAGACCTTGTGTTCGTCAACCCTGTGTCCGACGACCATGTGTCCGACAACCATGCGTCCGACGTCCATGTATTCGACAACCATGCATCAGACGCCCATGTGTGCGACAACCTTGCATCCGTAGACCTTGTGTTCGCCAACCCTGTGTCCGACGACCATGTGTCCGACAACCATGCTATAGAAGACCATGCAGTAAGACATTTTAACTGTTTTTAAATGATTTTAAGATCTTTAAAATTCTCCACCTATTTCAGGGCGTACAGTTCGTTGCCCATGCCCATGCCCAGAAATCAAAATTGAAGAGCCATGTATCCCATGCCCAGAAATCAAAATTGAAGACCCATGTATCCCATGCCCAGAAATCACAATTGAAGACCCATGTATCCCATGCCCAGAAATCAAAATTGAAGACCCATGTGTCCCATGCCCAGATATCTTAATTGACGAACCATGCATCCCAGAAATCAAAATTGACGAACCATGCATCCCAGAAATCAAAATTGACGAACCATGCATCCCAGAAATCAAAATTGACGAACCATGCATTCCAGAGATCAAAATTGACGAGCCATGCATTCCAGAGATCAAAATTGACGAACCATGCATCCCAGAAATCAAAATTGACGAACCATGCATCCCAGAAATCAAAATTGACGAACCATGCATCCCAGAAATCAAAATTGACGAACCATGCATTCCAGAGATCAAAATTGACGAACCATGCCTTCCAGAGATCAAAATTGACGAACCATGCATCCCAGATATCCAAATCGACGAACCATGTATTCCAGATATCAAAATTGATGAACCATGCATTACTCCTGAAATCCAAGACCCATGCCCAACTCGCCAAATCAGATACCGTCGACCGTGCTATTTCAGACGACTACCCTCCCTCTCCAGTGTTTTAGGCGGAAGCAGCGTATTCTCCTCTAGCAGCGCTTTCAGCTCTAGCTCCATTGATCTGTCATAAAGGTAAGTTTGACTTTTAATTTGATCGCAAATGCTACGAATTTTGTCGGTTGGACAAAATATCCTTTCTGAGAAAAATAATCCAAGTAATTTTTATTTCCAGTTCGAACATGTTCAATGGAAAGCACCTTACGCAAGGTGAGTAAACATTTTTTATCGTAAGTTAATGTAATTTTGATGCTCACTGCAAACATTATTATCTATAATCCTGTTTTTTTTTAAATACAAACATTTTTTAAAATTTAAATCTGATTGGCCACTAAAGTTTTCGAGTAATTGCCACAGCGAAGAGGATGTAACACGGTTCCGGCTTTTGCCTATTAATCGAATTGTTCCAGTTATTGCAATATCGTAAATATCGGGGATAATTCTAGCTATATACCATCCCCAGGCTATTTATTAATTGTATTGGCAAGTCTCTAACTATGTTTTGGAAAAGCATCGCTCTACGTATTACCCACAACTATTTAAATAATACTAATCGGTAATAGTTTTGGATTATTGTATTTTTGTGCAGGAATAGCCTTGCGGTGCTTCGAGGATTCCCACCATTTAACGTAGCCGGTGAGAATCCACATGAAACATAGAATTAGATCTTAAAAATAAATCAATGCGCCATTTTCTTTTTTCTTTAACCCTTTAACTTCTTTGGTTTTTCTTCTTCTAAAAATAATTAGCAATATGACCACCTTATTCTACATTTTGTGTTTTTCTTTCCGAATTACCACTGCCCTATTATGAGTGCTTGAAATTTACTGACTTTTCTAATCTTTAAATCTTTATTTAAGGCGTTCAGTTGTGTCTCTTGTTTTCTCTAATAAACAAACACCTGATGATTTACTACGCGTTGACATAGTATTATTAAGATTTTAATATACATGGTTTGATTCGGATTACTTTGTTAATATATTAACAAGGGAAACTAAAAAATAAAAAATAACATAGTAAATAAGGGACAGTCATTGTAAACAAGTATAATATAATTTTTAATTGAAAGAGTTAACATAAGATATGGAAACAACGCAGGTCATATTTAAGTAAAATTTGACAGTTTTCCAGGTGTTATACTTGCAAAACAAGTTTTCTTCGCTATATGTTTATACAGGGTCCTACCCACAATTCGTATGTTTTATACCCAGAGTATAAAGTTTGATTTCGCAATCAGGAACCTTTTGTTTTAATCGGGCTTAGTTTTTAAACTCTAATTGAATAGTTAAAAATACCGTTTGCAAGGTATAAACCAATATCGGTCACCTTAATCGTTTGGTCACAACGCCGTCCCGAAAAAAGATTGGTCCCAAATTTAACAAACCAAAACTTGTTATCTCAGAAATCTATTTACGAAGTGTGTCAACCACATGTTAACCACCATTATTAAAAAAAACTTTTAAGCGCTATATGTTTCTGCATTAAGAAACGATCGAGTTACCTAATATCTCTCGAAACATATTGTATAAGCTTTGTTTTCTGCAAGCAGAAACTAATGGGTTAGCAAAATGGGCATCTTTTTCATTTTTTCCCAAGAGCGGAAATTTTTCTTTTTCCCGATAGCCGGAGAATCAAAAATTTCTATAAAAGAAATAATAAATATTTTATTAGTAAAAACTATTTTTTACCAAAATGCAAAAGTCAGCTATAATTTAGCTTTCAAAAATGTTGAACGTCTGTGTATTGCGTCGCGTAGGATGCCTACCATCAGGGATAAAGTTGAGTTCTAAAGTAACTTACTGCCAAGTAAGCTGTTTATAGTTGCCAGCAGCAGTAGTTATACTAATTAATGGGATCTGATCCCACTTCTGGTCATTGGATATTCAGTTGAATAACTGGTTATCCACGATCGTCAGCGGATATAACTTTAAGACAATGTGTGGTTCACTTTTAAAACGTTTATTTGGCCGTAATCTGAACGCAAGGATGGCAATAAGATGCAAAGGAAATTTATTTTAAGGCAAAATATTACTTTTAAAAATGAATTCTTTGCGTTTTCTCTAATTAAAAAGGGTCTTATTTGATTTTAGTTATATTTGCATCGCGAATAGTTCGTAGAGTGAAACTGCAACGTCTGGTGTAATCTCCTTTGCAGAAATACGCCCATTTGTCAGGAAAGAACGTGTATTTAACAAATCACCATTTCACATGAAAAGTATGAGTCAAGTGAATTAATAACGTCTGTGGATCAAAGAACATATAGGCAATGTTTCACAGTAAGCAAATTCGGCTTACGAAAAACAGTGGGGAAATACTGTATCTGAGGCGGATTATCAGAATAATTACACAAAACGATCTCATAAGGTTTATCGACGTGGTTCTACGTAAATCAATATCAGAATAAATGTGTAGGCGATTTTTTGTTCTTTTCCCTGATAAAACTAATGATTTTTCAAAACAAGAATAACTAAACGGGAATATGATCGTTTTTCAGCTATGCCAGGGCAATACAATAGCGTACAGAAACATGTACGTGGTTTGTGACCGCATGTCACTTTAATTCTCTGCGCTGCCCATAGCCTGAATCGGTGTCTAACCCATGAAGGGTAAATTTCGTCTATAACTCAGCGGTTGCAGCTATTCAAGCTACAGTTGTTTACTTAGGTGAATCCAATAAAAGAATGTCGATCCTACAGCAATTTATCGAAACAAATTGCCCGCAGATTTCCCTTACTTGGCTGCAGCTGCACTGCTAGACACGATGGGTTGAGAAACAGAAACTTTATCCTGTCGTTATTTCCTCGTTGGATTCTCTAACTCATTGCAATCGCTGGGGCCAATCTCTTATGCTGTTGCCGGGGGGATCCGTGACTCGATGAAGTTACAAAAATACTTGAAGTAACAAAATGATAATCTATATTGCTACAGTCCTCTACTGTAGAAATATAAACATAGCTATATCGTATGCACATTACTGCATTGACACTTTACAACGAATGCCTGATGGCAACTTTGGAGTTTTGTTCGCACGAGCGTAAGAACGATATGGGAGCCAGTATTATTGCCAAAAACACCAGGCAGACAAATTCATCGAGTGAATGTGCCCGCTTATACCCCTTGTACCTACGAGAAAAGTGTCTTTTTTATATTAACACTCTTCTTTTACAAATGCGCCCAAGATTTAATGCACATACTGCCACAGCCATATCATTGCAATCTCTGCTTCAAAGTAATGTGGATCAATCGTCGTTTGAAAGCATTAAATCCGCAGTTAAACCATGTATTTTCCCTATGACGGGGACGCAATGGCGATAAATGCTTGAGCTGGCAAACGCATTGGCAACGGCAGCGGAAAATGCTATAGGTCAAACCGTTAAGCCGTTAAGGTCTTACAGGAAGCAATCAAGCTTCAAACCCTTCCCGGGATTTCCATTCTATTGCAAATATTTACCACATTCCCTGTGACAATTGCAACAAGTGAACGGTCGTTTAGCAGTTTGAAATTGATTAAAAATCCACTTGCGTTCCGTTATGGGCGAAATTCGGTTAAATGACCTTGCTTCCCTTTACATGTATCGTGATTTAAACATTATGATGATGTCATATCATATAAAAACATCGGTGCTTTGTTTTCATCTAGAATCAGAATATCATTTCTTTAACTTTTATCATTTTGTCAAAAAAATAATTTTTTACGTTCCATTTTTGCCACCCTTAACCCGATCATCATAAATACACCGTTGCCTACAGGTCCGCGAAAATAAACGACCGATATGTTAAAACTGTGACAAAACGCCATTTTTTTACAAACCATTCAAGTGTTTTGTACTATAACGTCTAGCGGTAGTTTGTGCTGACCACCGGACCGGTACGCAAACCTGGCTACGCTGTTTAAAATATATGTTGGCGCACACGCCAAGTTTCATCGAATATAATTCCAGTTTGGCTAAACTGATATTGTAAAATCAGTTATCGTTGGAATTAAATGATTAAGAACTATCGAATGATGCTAACTGACATATATCGTTTACCATACTCTATTAGCATCTGCTATTTAACCGCGCAGTGTTAAAGTCCGGATAATATAAGCACAGCTACCAGTTTAGTTTAATTGTTATACAAACAGGAAATAAGACAGGCAGGGCTGGTTTTCAGCATCTAGGTGCAACGCACATATCATGAAGGAGTGTTGTCCTGAATTTAGTTCCGCCTGTGCGGTTTTGAAAGAGCGCTGGTCAAACTGGCCGTATTTACCTAAGAAGAAAAGGGAAAAAGACTGGCAACGTTACAAGGTTTGAATTAGTGAGTCGCAGGTACGCAACAGCCGCTTTAAGAGAGACGACATAAAATTGTTGAATCGTGAAGACGAAACAATGTATTATTGAGCCTTATTTACTGTGTATGTTAGGAATTGAGTTGTCCAAATCCACTTTATTTGGAAGTCTGTAGTTTCGCTTAAATTTATCATCAGTTATCTATAAAATGAGTGATAGAGCATCAACCATAGCATTATTTACAGTATAGTTAGCTACCCGGTCGCTAATTAGGTTTAGGGCTTATTTTATACATTTTATATGTTCTCGTTTACCTCAAAATTTTATATGTTCTCTTTTACCTCAAATTATTTTATCAATCGAAATAACATGACAAATAAAAATGACATTTAATTCAGACATTGTTAAATAATATTAGTGAAACACTACAACACTAAATTAATTACGACGTTTTAGCGCCATATGTGATGTAATAAAATATATTAAGTCCTTAATATGGAAGATAAAAAATGCTTCTTTATTGGTTTGTTGGTCTCCGTCTTGGTTTTTGTTTTGTTCTGCCAATACATTCTGTCGGTTGATCAATATAACAAGCCAGTTGTAAAGGAGAGCATCACTCTGCTCCGGTTATTTAGTGAGAAAAAGTCAAACACATCACCAGTTGTGCCTAACAGCGTGGAACCAAGCAGTACAATTACTAGAGAACTTAGTACAATAACTAGTTCTGAAGCGCTTAACACGACACCTGCACAATTGCTAGATACAACGGAAAACATAACCAAGTAAGAAAAATGTCTGTAACTTATGGATGTACACTGTTACGTAATTGTTTAAACAAGAAGGTGAATTACTGCTTCCTTTCTTCATTAATTCTTGTGGATTTTCGAAATTTCCCCGTAATATATTGTGTTCGTGTTGTTCGTTTATATTGTCCATTAAGTTTTACAAGAGTAATCGTGGTGTCTGCTAGTTGTTGTTCTATTTAGGTCTTTTGTTGCAGAAATTAAAGCCTGTAGAATTATCTTTCTGTACAGCTCTTCGGATTTTCTCAAGGAAAGTTCTTCCATAAATGGATAAAAACTTTTTTTGACATAAGTCTTGCGTCGTACTTGGCACGTTATCTAGTATTTTTTAAATGGGACGGTTGTAAGTTCAATAATGTCATGGCCACGAGTCCAACGGTCGGTGTTGTTTAAAGTAATATAGGCAGTCTAAGTATACGCTATAGTTTAGTTTAGTTTATTTTTTGTTTCCACGATGAAAACACGAAGCAAGAATATTATATATCAATTTGGAAAACGGCAAAAACGGCAAAACGACAGTCCTTAGAACACGTCTAAAAAAGCAATAAATTATTAAATTTCTCTATAATTAGACGTTGCTGCTGAACCCCATATTAGACGTGGTTGCTAAACCCAATGAAGCAATATTTATTTAGTGTACTATGTATGACGCTCTGCGTATGTTTAACAGAGGTTCTTCTCTAAGAAAAAATGTATAAAGTTTAAAACTTTAAATAATTTTGATTTAACGCTATGGAGTTTATAATAATATGTAATAAAATATAGTAAATTGATATATATGTATAACGTATTATTTTATATAGAGACTTGACACTGTTATTTATTGTTTCCATAGCGTGAAACGTCGTAGCTTGGTGTTACTGTGGCGTCCACCATGGGGTTTGTCCAGCGAGGGGAGAAATGAGGGATTTCGGGCTGGAGAATGTGAGATGACGTATAACAGATCAAGGATTGCAGAAGCTGGAGCCGTCGTGTTTCATTACTCGGGGCTTGATCAGGAAGATATGCCGTGGAAACATTATAGGTGGGATTACTCTAGTTTATTTATTGATTGGTTTGGAGTTTATTTAAAGTTTGTAAACCTTGTAAATGGTAGTTGGGTTACTTATTTTTAGGTTGGCTGTGGTTAAAATAAATCATTTTTTACGAGGTCGAGCTTTCCATGGTTTTCCAATTTGCAGCAGCTTTTTACGATACTTAATGAGATGAAAATAATCTCTCAGGAGGCACATAGAAATTCGATATTGAGTCATATTTTCTGCTACTATTTTACCGTCTCTTTATAACGTATAGAGACGCGGCCCAATATTTTGTGTTTACGAGCATGGAGTCACCTTCCTATGTAATGCACGGTGAACATCGAGCCTTGAGCAAGTTTGACGGTGGTTTTATCAACTGGACGATGACTTACCGGAGTGACGGGGACGTTTTTTCTCCGTATATAGAGTCCAAGGTTGCCATTCCCGTATTTCAGCGAAACCAGACATGGTTAAACTCAACTTTGGTAACAAAATCAAAAATTGCGGTAAGATCATATTTCGAAAAAGTGTGAAAGATTGTCCAATATATATTTCGGATAACTAACTAACTAAAATTTAACTCTAATTTGCTGTATTCATTGGCCCATACACAGCGTAATATTTTCACAGTCATATTGTACACGCTTACCGATTTTAACACATGACTTTTTTAAATTTTAATTGAACGATGCATTGAACAGCACTGGGTTAGAACAGTGTCAAATGGAATGATAAGGTGCACCTTAATTTTAAAACAAAAACTTTAGTCAGCATAATTTCCTCATAGTTGTGGGTGGTGAGCAATTGTGACCTTCTTCGTGGATCGCGTCTTCGAATGGATTACGTCACAAAGCTTGTTGAGGCCGGACTTCCGGTCGATCGATATGGGAAGTGCTTTAACAACAAAGAAGAATTTTCAAAGATGTCTTCAGAAGATTTAAACTCCTATAAGTTTTATTTTTCTTTTGAAAATGCAGAACACTGTAAAGATTACATGACTGAAAAGTTTTGGCGGAGCGGTATCGAATACGGGAGAGTCCCTGTAGTTTGGGGCCCTCGAAAGACGGACGTGGAGCACCTGGCCCCTCCCGGTTCATTTATCCACGTAGAGGACTTTGAAAGTCCAGCCAAACTTGCGGCTTATCTATTGTACCTCGACAAGAACGATACAGCGTACAGGGAATATTTTAAGTGGGTAGAACATCCGGGAGAGGGAATGGCACTAATTAAAGAGCTTTATTCACGAACGCGAGAAGAAGTGTTGTGTGATAAACTTTTGTCGAACCCTTCACCTAATATTGTGGAATCCGTGACAGATTTCTTTTATAAATCCGAACCGAAGGAATGCTTAGCAAATGATTAATATATTACACTCTGGTCAACAAATGCTACGGTGTCACATTATTCCACAGCAGTCGGGTTGCTACATAACATTATTTTAATTTATAATATAATGGTTTATGATCAGTGTTTTTATTTCAAAATTTAGGTCCACCTGTAACAATTAATAGAGATATTTAAATATACTAGAGAAAGTCAACCACATGCTGAACATCACTAATTAAAAAACCCTTTTGTATGTATTAGTGTATACACTAAATGTTTCTGCATGCAGAAAGTATTGGGTTCCCTGGTTGCCTTATCACTCTTGGTATACTTGCTACATCGTGTATAACCTTTGTTACTGCAAGCAAATATAATGGGTTTCCATAATACCAATTAAAACTTGATATCCATGATTTTTGAATGTAACAAACGCGTTGCCTGGTTACCTAAACCCTCTATTTGTATGCCTGATACAGAGTGCATAACGTTTGTTTTCGCAAGCAGAAACAAATGTGTTTCCGAGTTACCTATCCAAACTTAATATCGATGTTTTCTGAATAAGGTCTCACGTACATTTCTAAAATGTCCGACCGATTGAAATAATTCAGGTTTTTACGTTCAAGGTAAAAATGACAAATGACTTGTATGGTATAAATATTGGGAATCGATTTTATGTGAATGCCAACCATTACATATTCATTCCACTATAGCTAACAACTAAAAAAGTTTGATTGGGTATTTTCTTTCTTTATGTTTGCACGTGGTTGAGTTTATGGGACTTGAAGACGGGCACTGGAGCCTGTATGTATGTTTGTAATAAATATTTCTATTTATTTATACCGTTTTTTAGTGACTTTAATATAGTGTATTATAATGTGTTGGTTGTAAGTGTTTAGCTGATTTATGTACGTGGTAATATTGTAATATAGTTAGTGAAAAATGTTGTACTTTTTCTTTTTCCGTGGTAACTCGGGGTATGTAGAGTTTGTTTGTCCTTCTCTTTTTTCTTAAACTTCCTTAAAAAATTAAAATAAATAATCCTTCCAGGCCAGAAATATTGCTTACGAGCCAGAAATATTGCTTATGTTTATTACATTTCGGAAGATTTCCCAGGATATACTGGGTTCTTTTAATTATAGTCTTGTTTTCCGAATCAAGTTATAACCTTTTACTTTAAAAAAAATTTAAATGCAATATTTCGTTCCAATGCGGACTGACATCACCGATAACGGCAAAATTGCTAGAAATGAGCCTTTTTTATTCCCGATAGTGGGCATTTCCCTTTTTTGTAAAATTGAAGGTCAAGGCAAACTATGGACGTGTCATTACAATTTCGGAAAGTTTTCACCTGATTGGATAAAAACCCGTTACTCTCTGACCTGAAGACTTTCTTATCTTTTATGAGCATAACGGTTAATTTTTTTTCTTGCTACCGCTAATCCATGTGCTTTCTTTAATGTATGAGGCAGCTATTCATACCATAGGCCGGTCCGTTTCTATGTAAAAACCAATGCTGTTTATGTCCAAAAAAGCTTAAAAAGAAACACCAAGTTTTAATGCTAGGTTATAGTGTATTATATTTCAGTTTTCAAACGCGAAATCACAATTCAGAAGATGTTCATTTGTTTCTTCACATGTTTTCTGCAAAATAAGGTAAATAGTAAGGTTTAAATTAATTTTTAATATACCCCTTTCAAAAAAATTACAATGCCTCTAACACATTTTAATCAATAAAAAAATTAATATATATTTGTTCGGAATCCCTTACACGTGGTTTGATTATTCACAAAAGCGATGGGACAACAGAAAACAACAGTAGCTGTAATCTGACCATGTCGGAATGTACGTTTACTATCCTTTTAGGTGAAACAAAATATTTATAAGTACAAAGGTTAGTTAAAAGTAATAAATTAAGATCTGTTGGCCGTTATTTACCGCAGCAAAATCGAATGTTATGGTCCCTACATTTTTCTATATTTCTCTGTTGACTGTGGTAACAGGTAAAACCTTTTTCCTGTGAAGTTTTAATGTTGACAACTTGGCCATAGATGCGGTAATCTAAGTTGGTCGTGACATCCAAGGGCCGGTTTTATGCCGATTTGACCGATTAAATTATATTGGGCCCCGGTAGCTAGCGGGGGTCTTTCTGTATTACGAGGTTTAAAATACTACTGAAACGTAAAATAAAAAGTGAAATAATATTCTTTCTCATTATATCAATTTGTTATGCATCGTAACTAAGTCAAATTTATATTTCTGTGTCTGTCTGTTACGTCATAATGAATATGGTTGCTTTCTTGCAATCATTTTTGCTATTAAAAGTAAAACAATATATCGTAAATAAGCATCCACATTACCTTTAATTTGTTTTATAGCAAGTATTTAATGTCTATGTTTGTAGTTTGTATGTACTGGTATGTATTTTATGATATATAAACACCCATAAATTTTGCTATGAAGAGTAAGGGCCACGCCATCACATTTCTATTTGGGCCCCGCGGTTCCTAGCATCGGGCCTGGTGACATCGACCACATCCACGTCTCTGGGGTTTGCACAGACTTCGTTGGGATAAGACTGACGAAGATAACTGTGGTTTTCACAATCGCAACTTCCGGGTGGATTATCACGATCGAGGAATGTCGTCCATCGATAACCGTCCCCGCATATTGGAGGGAGAACTGGAATACACGTTACAACTTTTAAAGTAACAGTATCACATTTTCATGCCTTGAAATAACACAGCTTGTATTCTGAACTATATAAGTTACTTTGCTAGAGGCTTTTTTGTGCTTAAATTCCGTTCGCGAAAATAGGTTATAAGAGTCGGCTCATTGTGCCCAAAAATACCTGTTAATGCATTTTGACCTTGTCAATGACATGTACAATTACTAAAATAACAAAACTATTTAATAATATCGATGCACAACCAATGGCATCCATGCTATATACATCCAATAGCACCCAGAAAATTGTACGCCAGTGGGGCGTGTGAAAAATAACCAACCAAAGGACGTTGCTGACGTAGACGCGGTTACACTTGCAAATATATCGGGGACCTAGAGCGGTGAAAGAAGCGTAGACACCGCGTAGGTTGGAATGGCAAGGATCTAAAAATCAAACAAATAAATGACTCTTTGAAACCAAAACCGAGTTATCTCGCACCTACAACCAACGTAGCCTAATAAAATGCACGAACAACAAGAGATCTCCCACTTATGAGATGTCACAGTATCATTGCGTTTTGTTTATCTAGGATGAAAAGACCATCATATACATGCATTAATAGTGCAAAAATACTTACTAACAGTAGCCTCGATGGCAAGACCACAACAAGCGAGAAGAAACAATACCTTCATTTTTAATTTTACTTATCAGATGAAAATGTGATGTATAAGAGTTGAATATCGTGCTTATATATATATACGCCAGTGCCGGATCTTTTTCCTATAATAGCCGACGGGATATTTAATCGCTCAGTTTAATAATGTTACACTTTTAGATGGAGTTCTCTATCACCTGTAGTCAGCCCTTAAAGTTGTATAAAATGCTTGTATTACACGAAAGCAGAAAAAACACTCCACCGCAACACTACTTCACGGCTATATAAACCCAATCAAGCGGCAAAAGGACCACGGTTCGTAGCGGTAAATAAGATAAAGCCGTATAAAGATCACGAGCGCCGCCCAAGATGCAATCATCCACGCATGTAGATAAGACACTGTTACTATAAGATCTTAAATTTTATTACAATTAAAGTTAAGATGTTCTTTGTAATTTGAACAACACTTCCCCAAATCATTGCGAGCTTAAATATAAAATAATTTTAAATACGAAATGCCGCGTTAATTATTATTAAGACTGGCAATTCCCTGAAGAGTCGATTGGGATTTTTTCACATACTTGTTTATTACGTTCCGACCTGACAAATAAAATATCAAATTATCGTTGTGCCTAGTAGCCCTACTTTTAGAAAATCACGAATCTAGAGATTACAGACATTTATATATCTGTACAGCAATTGTTCGGTCTACACCACTATACTATCACTAAGCTTAGGCTCCCTTTAATAAATAAACTAGTGGATTTAATAGGCCTTTCCGTTTCTATATAGTAAACCAATGCTATTTGTCTTAAACAGCTTAAAAATAACCACCAAGTTTTAATGCTAGGTTATAGTGTATTATATTTCAGTTTTTAAACGCGAAATCACAATTCAGAAGATGTTCATTCGTGTCTTCACTTCTATTTCTGCAAAATAAGGTTATGGTGAAGTTTTAACTATTTTTCAAACTATCCTTTTCATAAAAATTAAAATACCTTTAAAACAATTAAAATTTTAATTAAATCTTAATATAAGCTTTAACATTTTTTGTTTGGAATGCATTACACATGGTTTGAATATCTAAAAAAAACATGCGATCAGAAAACAACTGTATATATATGTATTTTGACCATGTAGGAATTTACGTTAACTATTCTTGGGTGAAACACAAGAATCCGTCTTGATCATATAGGTTAATTAATACTGAACCAGTGTATATAAAAAATAGTACTTACATGTGCAGATATCACGGTAGTCAGAACAGCACGTGTTGTACCTATAGCAATCCGAAGTGCAGTCGCATGGATGGTCGTGGGGCACGCGAGAGCCACAATACCCTATACATGAAGGCCTTGATGGTAGCTCTGCAATTAAATTTTTTTGAAACAGGGGGTTGGATTAGTATAGAAACATTCGGTGTGGTCGCAGGGAAAGGTGATACAGAATGAGCCAATTATTTTTTCGTTACTGATTTTTCGGGCACAGGAAAGCATGGCATATTCATGTTTATCCCCGTGAATGGGAAAACTAAGGGGGTTAACACACATTTAAACTGTGTAAGATGGGTGGTAATATAAGTTGTTTCTTCATGACGTTATGCGGATGTGTGGTATATATGATTCACACGTTCCTTCAATTTAGTAGAACCCATAAAGCCGCTGTGGTTTCAGGCAATTTCGGTTAAGTGCCTTGTCCAAGGACACAACTGAATAGCAAGCGACCAAGCGACGCACTTAACCACTAGACTAATTGGTCGGACAATATAATATTTTAATTAAATATTTTCGTAATAGCAAATTTTTCTTAATTTGTTACTTGGGTAACCTTCAATCCAATGATTAGCTTGATTTCCGTGCTTTATTTCAAAGAAAACAATTTCTCGTTAACCTTTTGTCAAGACGACTGTTAGGCTACGAAAAACTTCAGAAACTAGAGTTGTCTTGTGTTTTACCTGTGCATCCGATAAACGGGTTGCCGGTGAATCTTGGAAGACAAGTACACAGTGCTTGGTTGTGTACAACAGAGCATGCTGCGTTTCTTCCGCAAGGATTGGGTGTACATGGGTTTATAGCTGCAATGCCGTTTAGGCTACAGATTAGCGAACAAAGTTTATTCAAAAAATGTTATAACAATAAACACATGGTATTATTTGCTCCACAATTTACTTATTCAAAGATTGACCTGTCTTTTCAAAGACTGGCTCGTTTTCTGAATCACACCTTGTTCGAAAACCAAACCTATTATTCAGTATTTCAATTCGCGGATCATAACATACAATCGCTTAAACTAACACTATTGAAAAAATATGTTAACACGTTTAAATGCACGGGTTTAGCTTACAGATTCAACCGTAATTACTATATTACTTACGAACGCAAATGTCGCCCTGCGGTCGGAAACCCGTAGCACATCTGCACACGAAGCTACCGGGATTGTTCACGCACACTTTATTGGGCCCGCAAGTGGTGAACGTACATTCGTTAATATCTGGTGCATAATATAAATATATGTGTTAAGAATAGCCAACTTCAATAGAATTAGATGTCCACTAAATACAAAATAAAATACAAAAAAGTAGGGAAAATAAAAAGTGATTACACACCAATTAACCATTAGGTCAAAACTATTTGAAATTTTCTAGTTAGTGTGAATTCTGTAAAACACCTAAAAACAAGACATATTTCTTCTACAAAACTCTTACCCGTGCATCCAGTGTTCGGGTTACCGGTAAATCCTGGGAGGCAAGAGCATACAGCTCTGTAGTTTACATTTCGGCACACTGTGTTACTTCCGCACGGAGTAGGTGAGCATGGGTTTATTGCTGAAAACATAAAACTATTATGACGTACGGTCGTGTGGCATAATGGTTAACGCGACCTATACATATACCGAATGCTATGCAAAAACGGTCCAAGTGATGAGCCCAACATGAGTTCGAAACTTGGCTCGGTTAAAAAAATCTATTATGACGATTTCAAATAACAGTACGGAAAAGTCGTTTACTCCCGCCAATGGAATGACTCCGTATTTCTTTAAATGACGTGTTCGAACGTTTTTTTATTTTCTAACCCAATTACGTAAATAATTTTAAAAAAATTTGTGGAGATTTTGCAATTTAAATAATCGTTACTTAGTTGTAAATATATCATCGGGCTTCAATAACTTACCGACACAGCTTTGACCGTCCCCAGTGAATCCAGTGTTGCACTGGCAAGAGAAACTGCCAGGTGAGTTTGTGCAAGTTGCTTGTGCATGGCAGGCATTAGGGCTTGAGCATTCGTTGATGTCAGCTATGTACAAATGTGGTCGTTAATCTTTAGGTTTCATAAAATTTAGCATACACATAGCCTATTCTTTATAACGGCAGATATACCTAATTGAAAAATTGGATTCTTCGATTTGTAATTGCGGGCGGACACAATTGTCAGAGTCTTAATGGAGAAATTTTGGACCAGTGGATCGAAATTAAGAAAAAAAAACGAATTTAAATGGTATATAAACCTTATAATAGGTAATCTGTGAGTGGTTAATAGGTGACCTCCCGCGCCACTTTCAGAAAAATAAAGTTGTCCTTGTCGTACACTGATTAGATATTTTCTAAAAAAAGACATAACACTTACCACAAGTACGTCCATTACCACTGTAACCAGGATTACATTCACAGGTGAAACTACCAACAGTGTTTGTGCACTGAGCATTAGCATCGCACGGTGGTACAAGGGCATTACATTCATTGACGTCTGAATAAGTGGGAACAAGTTCAATTTAAGAATAACTAAAAATAATTTAAATTAAAATGAGCAACGTATTATAATTTCAGAAAACCTTTAGGTATTTACAAGTCACTTTATAAAATATTGGTGTAGTGACTTTTGTGTGAACACAACAATTTATTCTTGAGAATGCATTTCATTTTCAGTCAGTGGGTTGGTGATCAGACTTCATCTATATATGACTTATGAACTATTTAAGTTATTCTAACCTTGGCAGGTTGGTCCTGCATATCCACGTCTGCAAATACAACGGTAGCTGCCAGGGTTGTTGAGACAGATGCCACGTGGGCCGCATGGGTTGGGTCGGCGTCTGCATTCGTTGATATCTGGGGAACGAGTCTATAGTTATAGCAAAAGACATAACGGGACTGATTAAATATTATTGCTAAAGTGAACTTTCACTTACCAACGCATTCGCCACGAACTTTCCGGAAACCAGGATTGCATTCGCATCGATAACTTCCTGCAGTGTTCACACATCGTTCGTTGTCACCGCAAACACTTGGACGACGGGCACATTCGTTAATATCTGTAGATTGGTTGTTTATTGTAATTGTCTATAAATAGAAATGCATACCAGCAATAATCCAATTAAGAAACTATTTTAACACTAAATCTAGTGGAAATGCCGAAACGTATATGCTGACTTATTTTAGACAAGTTAAGATTGTAATGCTGACCGAAACGTCTTAAAATAAACAAATTATAATATTTTCTATGACATTTCTAGCTTGATCTTTTTAAACAGTTATTTGACACGGACAAAAATTTGGACAAACCAATGACTCACCAACACATCTGCCTCTAACTAGTTGGTAACCGGTTGGACACACACATCTGTAGCTGCCTACAGTATTGACGCATTGCTTGTTACCACTGCAAACGCTTGGGCGACGTTGGCATTCGTTGATATCTGTAATAGAGATTTAAATATTTGAATGTAATTTGAGTTAATAATTCATACTGTTTTTAGTTGTTATCTGCCCTGTGGTCATACTCCGTTATTAGTGCGATATATTTATTTATTGAAAAGATAGGGCGCCTGTTGTAAAACCAAACTCACCAACACATCGGCCACGAACTTTTTGGAAACCAGGACTGCAATCGCATCTGTAACTTCCTGCAGTGTTCACACATCGTTCGTTGTCACCGCAAACACTTGGACGACGGGCACATTCGTTGATATCTGGGGAAATAACAGTTTCACCAATAATGACAAGTTAATATGCCAATTGTTATAACCACATTCAAGTTACCATACATAGTTGTTGTTCAAATATTACTGTTTATTAAAAAGAAATTTTCGGGTATAAGATTTTAAACAACTATTTAAGAATCTTTTTTTAGAAATACTATAGGTAAAAGTAGTTTTAATCAATTTTATTAATTACTCCTAGCTTTCTATTTTTATTTAATACCACCACCACGACATAGAAATCATATTTTATATTATTTTAAAACTATTCCAGATTTAAAAATTTAGACTAACTATTAATTTTGTTACACAAAGTGAGCTGAACAATCCAGTGACTTACCAACACATCTGCCTCTAACTAATCGATAGCCGGTCGGGCACACACATCTGTAGCTGCCTACAGTATTGACGCATTGCTTGTTACCACTGCAAACGCTTGGACGACGTAGACATTCGTTGATATCTGTGGTTTGTAATTGTTAATTGATTAGCGGTCAGATTCCGTCGACTGACGATATATTTATTTATTGGAAAGATAGGGTGCCTGTTGTAAAACCAAACTTACCAACACATCGGCCACGAACTTTTTGGAAACCAGGACTGCAATCGCATCTGTAACTTCCCGCAGTGTTCACACATCGTTCGTTGTCACCGCAAACACTTGGACGACGGGCACATTCGTTAATATCTGGGGAGACAATGGTTTGAAAGATGAAAAATTGAGTTGGCACTTCTGTTTATTGCAAAGACATATTAGTTGGTAAGCATCTATTCGTGAAATTAACCCGTTGTTTTTCCGTTCGGTTACCTCCGTCGATTAGAGCTATTTCTATTTAATATTCAGCTAAATAGATGTGGAAATGAAACCAGGCATTGACAGGTCGGATGTGTGTTGTGGTAACCCACTATGCGGACCTAGCATTTACCAAATCGTAGCACAGTACAAGTTTTACTTTCCCTTTTTCTTTGTCGACACTACCCTTATTATTTGATCGAGCATGCCCGACCACAAAGATCTGTATTTTTTAACAATATTCAAGATAAGTAGTAAATGAAAAAGACTTTAGTTAAAAGTACTTCCAAACAATTATATTAATTACTATTACCTTTTTATTTTAATTTCTTAACACTGCCACGGCATGGAAATGATATTTTTTAATATTTTGTAAATACACGAAGTTAACTAAAAAGAAGTTAACTTTTTAACAATATTCAAGATACGTATTAAATGAAAAATACTTTAGTTAAACTTTCAAACTATTCTCTTAATGACTATTACCTTTCTATTTTAATTTCTTAACACTACCACGGCATGGAAATGATATTTGATAATATTTTGTAAATATACGAAGTTAACTAAACAAAGATGAAAATATAAGGTAAACTCACCAACACATCTCCCTCTAACTAGTCGATAGCCGGTCGGGCACACACATCTGTAGCTGCCTGCAGTATTGACGCATTGCTTGTTACCACTGCAAACGCTTGGACGACGTTGGCATTCGTTGATATCTGCAAAAGAGTTTTTTAAAGATAATGGAAATTGTTTCCACCCAGAAAATTCGGATGTACTTTAACATATTTTTAACATTTTTTCGAAATGTAAACCGAGTATTTATGTAACTTGACAATCAGATAAGTTCTTAAATACAAAGATTTTCTTTCGGGCCAGGATAGAACTATTCATTCCCTTCCTACAATTACAGAAGTTAGACAAATCCGAAACATAAGTAAACTTAAGAACTCACCAACACATCTCCCTCTAACTAGTCGATAGCCGGTTGGGCACACACATCTGTAGCTTCCTGCAGTATTGACGCATTGCTTGTTACCATTGCAAACGCTTGGACGACGTTGGCATTCGTTAATATCTGCAAAAGATGAATACGCGTTTATATTTTTATTGAAAATATCTATAACGTATATTATCATAATGTAACAAAATTCGGATTATGAAATTAAAACTGCTGTCTCCCAAAATTTAAACCTTGCGAATTGACTTTACTCGAGTTGGAGAGAGTATATAATTAAAAGTGCGATTTTCTAAAACTTACCAACGCAACGACCTCTGACCAAACGGAACCCAGTATTGCATACACATCTGTAGCTGCCTGGTGTGTTGACACATCGTTTGTTTGAACCACATATGTTCGGTCTGTCACATTCATTGACATCTGAACAAAATTGAATTTAAATGATGATGCCTAACAAACTTGCCTCAACCCAGAAGGAATGATGAGTTCTACCAAATTAAAAAAAACGTCTCAATTTAACACAATACATTAGCTCCGGTAACCTGAAGGTGGACGTGAGGTGATCTTAAAATTACCCGTGTGTTAAGTGAAAAACGCGCATTGCGTTTTCCCACTCGCGGGGATAAACATAAATAACCTGAACCCAACCTATTGTAAGTTGGCCGTTACTTACCGCAGCAAAATCGAATTTTATAGTCTCTGCATTTTTTTCCATATCTCTGTCGATTGTTGAAACAGGTAAAACCCTTTTCCTGTGGGGTTTTGATCGTGACAACTTGGCGATAGACGCGGTAATCTAAGTTGGTCGTGACGTCGACTACATCCACGTCTCTGGGGTTGGCACATACGTCGTTGGGATAAGACTGGCGAAGATAACTGTGATTTTCACAATCGCAATTTCCGGATGGATTATCACGATCGAAGAAGCGCGTCCATTGGTAACCGCTGCCGCACGTTGGAGGGCGAACTGGAATAAATGTTAGACCAATTAAGAAACACCATATAGCGATGCTGTTGACATGTTGCGGAGTCAAATATGTGAGCTACATTGCTACATGCCTTTTAACTTCCCTTCGCGAATAGAATATTCTGGGCCTTGTCCAATTGTGACCAAAAATACCTTGGCCAGGAAATGTACGGTTAACCGTATGACAAAAATGTATAATTTTATCGTTATTATAGAGCATCCATGTCAAGCAAAACTGTACGCCAATAGGACATGCAAAAAAAGATTTTACTTACCACAAACCTGGCCGTTGCCGACGTACCCGCTGTTACATTTGCACTTATATCGGGAACCCCAAGCGGTACAGGTCGCGTAGCTACCGCATGGGTTGCGGCGGCAAGGATCTGGAAGGTAATCAAAAAAATTAACTTAGAAACTAAATCCGGATTATTTCGTCCACAAAGAGCGAACGTAGCCTAACAAAATATATTTACAACAAAGGAGAAGTCGTCAGGCGTCTTCCGAGCCCGACTAGATATCCCAGCAGTAAGCTGTAGCAATTTTATTTTGGCCCAGAATAAAAAGGCCATCATACCTATACGGCCAAAACGATATAATGCATAAGCAATGAGAGTGCACAAATACTTACTGAAGTAAGTTGCCTCGATGGCAAGAACGAAACAGGCGAGAAGCAACAATATCTTCATTTTCAATTTCACTCAGATAGCAGATGAAACTGTGATATGATCACTTAAATTTCGTGCTTATATATACGCGCTAGCCGGCTCTTTTTCCTATAACAGCCGCCGGGCAATTTAATCGCTCGGTTTAAAAAGACTTGAAATTTCATTATAATTTTACCTAATTACTGGAACGTGACATGTTCTTTGTAATTTGGACAACACTTCCCTAAAATAGGCCGAAACACAAGAAATAGGAAAATGTGAAAAGACGGACGATTAGTTTGAATATGTCTCGCACTATAAACAACCCATC
Source organism: Ciona savignyi (assembly GCA_000149265.1). NCBI lineage: Eukaryota > Metazoa > Chordata > Ascidiacea > Phlebobranchia > Cionidae > Ciona > Ciona savignyi. Next base: position 249,821 of record CH002188.1, on the reverse strand, counting down.
AATTACTGCCAAATAAATTTATCTTATAACTTAACAAAATTTAAACTATTCGACATATTTTTTTGTGTCGCAATTATTGTCAAATAACCAAAAAGTTAAAACGCTCCGGTGGTCAATGTTCAAATAATTGAAATGTCGATGGAAAAATAATTTAAGTTTAAAAATATATTACAAAGAAGCGAAATCTGTAATTGTTTTCAGAACACGCATATTTTCCAGTGATTTGCACCGGTTGGCCTGGTCGTTAAATTCGAAAATGTCAGAATTTCAATTGGGAGTTTTAAGGATCTCGCGATCTATAAAGACATAAAATAGGCAGGCAGCACGATAATTGTAATGAATGTCGTGTTCAAGAGCACTTAAATATGCTGATTTTAAATTTTAATTATACCAACTGTGTGTAATATAAATGATCATAGCAGGCTTGTTTATGAAAGCATTTAAAACACGAAATGACGCGTCATAGAAAACTCTTTGAACAGTCATTTTGGCGATGATGATTTCGCACACATGTTTATAACGTTCCGACCTAACAATTAAAGTACCTTGCTGCTTAATTTCGCAATGACGGTGCAAATAAAGTTAAATACGTGGTCTGAATTGTATAAATACATTAATATTAACATTTTAAATCTATCTAAAAGGGTAATAAGCGGAATTAGGGACATTCAATGTCCGAAATTATGATGTCATTTCGAAAGGTTGGTGTTTAAATGACGTAGTAAACAACGAAACTTAAGCAACCATTCGACAAAAAAAAATAAAATGTGGAGTTTGGCTTGCTTGGACCATAGGTTAATGCAATGGCAAACACATTTACATCGCCACTTAAATAGGTTTATTAACAACCAAATTTTGAAGCATACAAATTGCGTGTTGTTTGTACCTATTAGTTTCCACTTTCCAATTATTTTGTTCTACCTACCATACGTAAGCCGTTTTACTTCACACGTTTACCTTAAAAATTATCATCTTGTTATATCTAAATATGTGGGCTCGGTCTGGCAACAAACACGGCAAGAGCCTAAGGTTATGGAATTTATTGCTTATTTTTGTTTCGATGATTTACCATCATTTTTGTAAAATTTATTTTACCATTACAATGCTTTCAACAAACGTTTCGGGTTTTAAGAAATCTACTCTTAGTCTTGTTGATGTAATGCAAACACAGAAATAATAAAATAAATAGATTGGTCTAGTTTAAAATATAAACAACTTTTTTTAAATATAGCTTAACCAATGCCCACTTGTTTGAACTTAAAGTCTGAAGTGTATCGTTATGAAGCAAAATTAGACAAATGTCTGCAAAGTTACAGTACGTGCAATTGTTTCGGTGCAATGGACTATTTTAGGATTTTCATGCTTCCTGTGAATAGACAAATTAGAGTTTTGAGACCGTGGCGCAGTCGGCTCGCCGGCACTGCTTTATTACTAATTGCAGTAAAATTTTCGACCCATCAATCAATCAATGTGCAGCAAGTGTCTGGAAGAAGAGGCGTCACTTCACCACTGCAGCTAATGTTGTTTTAACACTGCAGCTAATATTGTTTTTAAGAGATTAACATGCTAAATGCCATTAAAAGTCGTATTCTTGCAACTTTAAGTTTAACTTCTTTAAACTCTAGTTTGTTAAATCGTTTTTGTTTCCATAGTTCCATTCGCCGTGCAATGAAAATGTCGATTTTCATAGAAATATTATTCAGGTTGTGTGTATGTTGTTATTTAAATTTTCCCATTATCTATGGTCCGTAACTTAATTAGGTTTAAATCTGAAAACAAATGGAAGGGCTAACTATAATGCAGAACACAATTGATATAAATCCGGAGATGTCGATCGCACAATTTAAAATTAAGTAAATCAGGATCTACTAGTATATATACATATCAGCATATCGATTCATACTGCGCATTCTGTCAAGTACGTATGAAATAAAAAATTAAGTAAAAAAGGTTTCGCCGTATTACTATAACATTTTTCAAATTGGTAGTAATTAATAGTTAATAAACCAAATAGTTAAGATTAAACATTATTAATATTTTATTTTGTAACAGGATGCGTATTGAGTGGAACAAGACATTAGAAAGTGCATAAGTTTGTATCGGTATGACAGCGGCTATGAACTTTAAATTCACAGACTGAAAATCAAATCAGTCAAATTGATTAATAAACCACATGGAAACTACATTGGTCTTAACAGTCCAGCTTCTCATGTAGCTTTTAACTTTTTCGCACGAACATTCTGTAGATGTGCATTTTAACATTTTCTTGGTATTCATGGGTCTAATATTTGGACACAGCTCAATATAAATTAAGTATAAAAAACAAATGGCTGATTAGCATGGTTTGTAACGCAATTTTGGCCGAAAGAAGAAATTAAAGCAATTTATTTTTGTGTAATAAAAAATCTATATGTGGAGTGGGTTATATCGATTCCTTAATCGTCACACATTCTACATATGAAGTGGGTTAACGACTACATATTTTGTTATGGTATATAAAGAATAGGATATTCATGTTTATCTCCGTGAATGGAAAACCAATGGGGTTAATACACGGCCAAGCGTCATGTTACCTCGTTCCAACTGTCCAGTTACCGGAGCACTATTTGTTATGCGTATAATTCACACGTTCCTTCAATTTATTACAACCCATTATCCGCTGGGTTCAGACAATATTCGTTAAGTGCCTTACCCGAGAACACAGCCGACTAGCTACCAGTTTTGTACTTGCAACACTTCATCTAAAAGGTGATGCACAAACCCACCAGACTAATCTGTCGGTAACTGATGTACATGTAAATTTCTTTAAGAAAATGCTATATTTGTCGTCATCCTTTTGCTTTGGTTTGTGATATTAATGGTTATGACAGGTTTAGCACCGACGGTTGGAAAATACATACAGCATTATTACATGGGCAATCATTAGATCACTGCAACCATTGAGTGGTATTTTATAAGTTTCTACCGTTGTGCGCTTTTATTTTATGTTGTTGAGAATTTTCGGGAATTCCCCCCCCCCCAAAAAAAAAACCTTAATAACGAACACGTTTAATAGACATCGCCTGGTTTTACATATATGTAAGATCACTAAAATTTAGATTTAAGCAATAAATACGAGTTGACATCGTTGTTAAGGAAGAAATCGTAAATGTTGGTACATACCACGTGATGTACTTACAAACCGGAACCAGTGAAACATGAATTTAACATTGTTACGAATGTTTTGCACTTTCCCTTTTTATGGCTTCTCCAATAACATTAAAATCCTAATTGATCATGATGTACCCCACGTTACCAAAACAAAATTAGGAGTTGGAATGTATTAAAACTTTTTAAAGACAAAATTTGACATGTACCAATTCAAAATAAAAAATCTCCTAAATCTCTGTGCCAAACGTCTCTGTTGTATGATACATCTTTAAACAAAAGCAAAAAACTGCATTTGTATTTAATATTTTTAAGTAAAGTTGATTTAATTTATTGAATATTTGGTCTAAGTTTTAGACCCAATTTCCCCCAAAAATGTTATTTTTACTAATACAACGTCTAAAAAGTTTATTTTAATTATTGTATCTACGGCCGTAGAAACAGTTTTGCTTCTTGGGAGTGTTCCGTATGTGATCTATTTAGTTTATTTAAGTTTTTTGGCGATTTTGAATGTCTTCACTGCTATAGTACGCATTTCGTTTTTCTACAAAAAGTTTGCGATTCCAAAACTTTAAATACAGTTAATTTTCAAAGAAAAGCAGTCAAAAGATTGAGCTTAATATGAAACTAAGTTTGTTCTCTAAGTGGATCCATAAAAAGAAACTGGTAACGTAATATTAATTTGATGACGCCATCAAATCAAAACATTCTTGAATTATATGCTTTACAAAAGTTATGCTGTATTTTCAACAGATCCGAAACTATAACAAAGTATCAAAAACAAGAATATGACATGAATCCCCGACTGTGACGTCATCAAAAATTTGAATTTCAGAATTTTTGAAAATTATTTTTCAAACAACTCTAGTGTTGAACATTTTGCTCAAACTTTAACACAAGAGGCGCTAGAGCACTACAAAGCACATCCGGTGAAAATGCACAATTTGTTGTACGGTTGTGATAGCCGAATTGTTAACGCGACCGATACATATACCGACTACTATAAACCAAAAAACGGTCCAAGTGACGAGCCCATCATGAGTCAAAAAAAATGCACAATTTGAACTCTTGTATGCATATATTGAATACTGTTGTTTTGGTATCTGTATTTTGTCGTCGTTCTGTTATAAAAAATTTCACAATTTTCTCTGTAAGCTAAATACGCGAGTGTTTTAGGTTTGTTTCACTTATTTATGGAGTTTAAACTTATTAGACACTCGCTATAGTAGCAATAAAATTAATAAGAACTGCATAAGAAGAATAAAAGAGCAACACATGGGTCTCCGAGCCGCAGGTTTCCGACACATATTCTATGCTATAACATTTTGTTTGTTTTGTGAAAGAGTTTAGTTTATTAATTCGCTTTTAAAAATATGAACTTTTGTATTACAGTTTCATGAGCTTGTGTCACAGTGAATTCCAACTGGTTGGTGTTGTTGTGATTTTAAAGTTTTAGTGTGCTTTGAGTTAATTCGGTTCAGCAGCAAAATAAAACCAGTTGACAGGAGAAGTGAGACTGCGCCAATGTAGAACACGATGGAGACCTTTCCCGAGATATCAATTGCAAAACCTGAAAACATAGAGCCTGTTAACTACATTTATATATACAAGATTCCACATTTTAATATTTTGATTCATATTGTATTTTCTTTATTGGGTTGGCTAAATGATTATTACGTTAAACGTATTACGTAAACGACTTTTGATAGGAATCCACCCCACACCTATCAGTTGAATAATTTACTAATAAAACATTTTAGGTGGTAAGGGAGCAAACGTAGTCCGATGTATTACGTGTTAAGTTAATCTTTAGAAACTTTGTATTTTCCTTCTCCCCTTCTTCTATCACAAGCGGGTATTTAAAAACATAATCTAATATTTTGATCCAACACTTTACTTACCCAAGAGAACGGTAATACCACAGCCAGCAATTTGACATACAACACTGCTGTATGCAAATACGGCGTCGAATTCTTTTAGGCTAAATGTGTCAACTATCAGGACAGCGTACACAGCGTCCATGCCGCCCCCACCCGCGCCAACAAGAGCACATATAACCAAAACTGGTATAAAACTCGTCAGAAATGGAATGGCGAAAATTAAAGCCGACATGAATGCATATATAACACCCTGAAAAAAATAAAGGTTAAAAATAATAAAAACGAACTTATAGGCCTAACTGTTTATAGATTCGGTCAGGTTGATTGAGCCAGGTCGCTTCGATACATGCATTCGAACTTTATTAAAGAATATAGTTCAGTTTCCCAGCGCTATTAACAAATAGGAGTGCGATACACTGCGTATTCGTATAGTATTTGGACCTACCTCGAACATTTACTAATATAAGAAGAAATGCATGTGCATATACTTATATCAAAGATTCTAGTGCCCCAGTCTTGCTTACAAGCCAAATTATATATTTTACAGACCTGATAAGTATGTTGTTATGGTAAAATGATATTTAAATAAAAACATATTGCCCCTGAACAGCCATGTTCTTTAAGGTTATCCTAAACCCATTTTAAAAGCTATAAAGCAACCTACATAACACAAATATATACATTTTGTTAAATAAATACCGATTCGCACCACTATTTTCAGTCGGTTGCTTTTGCTGAATCGATCAAAGAAAATTCCGAAGACTATTCTGGAACTAAGTTCCCCGAACGAGACTGCTGAAACGAGGCTGGAGGAGCTTGTTCCGTCTAAACCCATCACTGGAAAATCAATGAGAATTAACTAACTGGGCGGTTGTGTGGTCGAAAACGACCTTATTATGACGAGGGGCCATGCATAACTGAAGTTTTATTTATGTATGTCTTTGTCAAAATTAATTATGAGTTATTTATGGTATGAAATATCTACAAATATGTGAAATTAATCGTCTAAAATCTAAGACGGTACATTATTTCAGTGCGTTTACTATATAAGACATATATACAATTAAAAACAGCAATTAAATACCCGTTACCTTCCCTTCCATAGGCTACCAGAAATGTAAGTGACGAATAAAAAGCCGCTGCAAACGTGATCCACGACAAATTGAAAACGTGAAAACGCAGGTTTAAAAATATCTCTAGATCCCACATGCGCCACCAAGCGGAACAGGAAGAACGTGATAAATCATCATCATCATCATCACCTGAGTAGACATCACTGCAAATTTGGTGACATAAAGTAAAAACAAAACAACATGACCTAAATAAAGTTGGAAATCGGTGTAGAACTTTACAGAAAAAGAACTGTTAAATTATGTTGTGGTTTTCACGAATGTTTACCCAGCATAATATAAATGTGTTAGTTTGGGTCAAGTACAAAGGAAAATCGCCATGTTACCCAAAAATACTTTGTTACCGGGCTCATTTTTTTGTATTCCAAGATTGGCTTGTCACTCAGACCGTTTTTTTATATATGTATATAATAATTGATATGTGAATCGCGTTAACCAAATGTCGGTCCATTTCTCAAAATATATATTTTTTTTTTACTTTGAACCCATGATAGGTCACCACTTTGACCGTTTTTTTGTATATAAGAGTCGGTACATGGATCGGGCGCGTCAACCGTTTGGCCACACTACCGTACTCATTTCTCCAAAAAAATTTTAACCGAGCAAAGGTTCGAACCCATGATGGGCTCGTCACTTAGACCGTTTTTGTTTAGTTCGGTATATGTAACAGTCGCGCTAACCATTCGGCCACACGACCGTACACCTCATTTTTCAAAAAAATATCTACCTAAAACCAACCGTCGGTCTAGCTCCTTATTGTGGCTGGTCGGCGGATTATCTTCAAGCACAATGGGGCGTAAGAGCGCTCCAACCACAATGATGTTCAAGTAAAGACCGGAAATTATCTAAGGATTTATTGGCCCAAGTCCAATTACTGTAGTATTAAACACTGTGACACAAAAAAATCTAGTATAACCTACTAGCAAAGCTCCTTTCCAGCCAAATGTACTGATGAGGTGTTGGTAAAGTGGACAGTACACAAAACCACCAATGGAAAATCCGCAACACAGCGTCTGCATTGCCCTATTTCTTTTCTCCTTGAAATAACGGTTGACTGTTTTGTAGACGCCTAGCTTGATAGCTGTAGTGCATAGTCCTGAAAAATACTGCAGTGTATAAGTACAATCAACACAGTGGAACTCATTCCATATGTCGGTGCAATAGGACAGTGTTAAAGCGTCCGGGTACTGCTTGAACTAAAACCACAATCAAAACATCATTACTATTAAGTTAAAATATCACGTTTTAGGCTTGGGGAGAGAGATCTTAAGGTACCTCGTACCTCTAATTACTACATCGCTTGGAACGATTGGAGTGCTTAAAGGATTAGGGTTAACGTTAGGGTTCCAAGCGCTATAAGCGATCCAAGCTATCCTATAGTAATTAGTGGCACCCGACAGAGAGATTTCGGATTTGGAGATTGTACTTAAAAAATTAAGTCAATCGCAGACTTTGGCTGTGATAGATTATTCTGCTAAATATATGGAGACATTTTCAAAAGAGTTGATTTAATTCGTAAGGTATTGCTTGTAAAACAGTTACCATTCACCTCGATAGACAGATTATTTTATCATTGGAACGCTAATGGCATTGAAAGCATAAAAAGCGCAACAATATTCTATCCTCTGGGGATAGCGTGTGACTATCCTTTCCTATGTTGTGTACAAGTGCATGCATAAACAATCGGTTTTCTTTGTTACCACTTTTTGGTATATTTTATACAAAGTGTATAATGTTTGTTTCTGCAACCAGAAACTAATGGGTTACCGAGTTAACTTTTTAAAACCGGTATCCATGTTACATCAATAAAGTATACATGTTTGTATACAAAAATCGACAAAAATAAGAACGTAAGAAAATAAGGAATTCCCCTTGGGTTTTGGAAAATTTACGCATCAGAAATATACGCAGGAAAAACTGCAAAAAAACGATTTCCTTAAAAATGCTTTCATTCGTATTTAAAGGGAACCCATTATCACCTGGAAAGAAACCACAGCAAAGTTGAACAAACATCAAGCTGTTAACACTTGAAGAGAGAAACACGAAAAAAGCAGACGCGAGACCGCTTGCCATTACTCCAGTTCTGTAGTCGATATGTTTGTACAGCATAGGCACCATCAGACCTGTAATAAGAACCGCGTCAGCTCGTAGTTTTTACCTTCCTTTGTTGTTACACATTACAATTATACAGTGAACTTCTATAATGTCAAAAATGTGTACAGTATTTTGTGTTTGCACGATAAAGGCGCTTATACTGTATAAAATCGCAAAAAAACAAATATTGGTTTCTATAAAGTATAAACAATGGTCACATGTTTTGTTATCGAAATGAATGTTAAAATAATATGCAGGTCATAACATACTTTATTGCCGCAGCATTCGCAACGGTGCAAAATGACAATTTATCGTGTGCGATTACACATTAATAACTTATCAATGCGTTTTAAGTGGTCCCGCTGAATTCACAAAAAGTTAGTAAGAACTGTACATCTGTCCGAATGAGTGGTTGCTTGCGTGTGTATCCAGTCTTAGCCAAACTTGCTTATTATAAATTAGCCGTGCTACTTTTACTTACTACCGATACCATACCCTGCTTGAAAGAGTCCATTTAGCCATGTCACTTGGGAATAGTTGACATCATATTCCATCATAAGCGGGTCGTAGAATATTGAAAAACATCTAACAGCACCAGCGTAAAGTGAAGGGACAAACATCCCAAACCCTACGATCACCCACCCCCAGCCCCCATCCGGGGGGGTTATTCCCCGATTATTTAATTTGTCGGGCATGTTGGCTAAAACAATCTGAAATGATGAATCAATTATACCGACTGTGTGATGGTACTAAAGACACATTAATACATTAGTATTCAGATTCTGCGACACCTATACCGCAAAATACGATTACCTTATTTAACAACTATCTAATGAATCCAATATTTCTGAATAAAGGAAATATAGTTTAAATATGGTAATTAGCTATCGTAAACATAATGGGGCAATGTTACATTACAATGACGTTTCCGATTACATGACTAAATCCTTTAAACGGAAAGGTAAAATCGGTACGCATGCAATATATGGGCAATTAATCAACAGAGCACAAAGTTATGGTAGTAGTTTAAGGTTGTTTACATTCTGTTGTGCAGTAGAGCTATTCGGCATTCAAGTTGGATTCGGAATACTACAAAAATAATTGTTATTAATACCCTAAACCTGATTCTACAGCATCTAACCCTTACAATCACAACAATGTAAAACACCTATATATATAACATACTTTTTTACAACGAGTCAAATCATCTGATTCTCAGCTATTTCACCGCTTTTGGCGGTTTTAAAATTGGACAAATCGCCGCTTGTAGCGAGAATGCGCGACGGGTTTTAACTGCTGACATAGGGTTAACTAGTTTAAGTGGCATATGATGTGTGCTGTATCTTCTTTGAATGCGCACTCAAGCGTGTGAAAGCAACGAAGCGTACAGAGATTTACCGTTTGCAGGTTTTGACTCTCGGGTGTTAAGTCTGTGAACATTGGCGTTACCGAAAAAAACAATAACATTAACGAAAAGTACAATGTTTTAAACACGCGCATTCAATGAACCGTAACAGCCGTTTGACGTCACAAATTAAAATAACTCTCTGGGGACTGGCGGCACGTAGATATCCGCTATATCACAGGGTTCTGTTAAGACTTTAAATTAGGTGGTGACCATGGGCATTGGAATAGTACAACCATATAAAATGCTTATATTGTCAAAATCACCCCTCTTTATTAATTACCTAAAAAATATATTCGATTGTATTTTCGAGTTTTTTGTTAAGCAAATCCGTGTCCTTTAAGTTTTAAGCAATCTTCGGCTAAGCGTATATCGTAAAGAGCGGACGAGTTTATCGTTTTCGTGACTGGTGCGAACGAGCTCAGCTCAAGATGATATAAGAGATGGTAAAGTAATATTTCTTTAATAGAGTAAAAGTCTGCAATCAATTAAAAACAGAAGTTTAATATTGTATTAAATTTCAGAGTTTACGCGTTTCGCACAATTAAAAATTTCAAGCTTAAAATAGGATAGGATAAAATATTCATTTTTATCCCCGTGAATGGGAAAACCAAGGGGGTTATCACACGGGCAATCCTCAGATAACCTCGCGCCCATCGTCGGGTTACCGGAGCTATTGCAGTGTGTTGTATATGATAGACACGTTTCTTCAATTTGGTACAACCCATTAATCCGCTGGGTTTAGGCAATGTCCGTAAAGTGCCTTGCCCAAGGACACAACCGACTAGCTAGCGACTAGTTTCGCACCTGCAACCTTTTGATTGAAAGGCGACGCACTTAACCGCTAGACCAACCGGCCGGAAATTCCCATGATTTATTGTTGTTAACAAGATTTAGTTCTACAAAATGATTAGTACATTTGTTTCACTAATTATACCACGCGAGTAATAAAAGCCAAATTGTTTACGTCGGAAAGACTCAATTTTTGTATAACTAGGAGCTTTGGCTCCAATCCGAGCAGTTAGAAAGTTACTGAAACATAGGGCATTTTTTAGAATTGGTTCGGCTAATGGCTTATACCTTATATACATATACACAACATTAATGGAGGGGAGTACAACACCGACTTGCGACTATAATATTTTAATATTGTTCATAGACCTCTAAATGAAAATCTAAAAAAATAGGGCACGTACCCTATTGGGTTGCTTCATAACTAAAGCGCATATATCTTGTAAAAACGTCCTAACATTTTTTATAGCCGAACTCGGAAATACAATGTATCATTATCATAGCATAACTACAACATTATCTTATCAATAGTCCCATTCATTTAAAAAAAGTTTTTTTTTCTGTGTCAGCAGCGACGCGCAATTAGCTAAAATTATTCAAAACGTATCTTTTTTATGCTATAATGCGTATTACAAACGATGCTCCGTAGACGAGAGGAATGCTATGATTGCTCACGCCAAATTGCGATTAAGCTTAAGTGGCTCTAAAGGTGTTAGTCAGATTGGACGATTTCGTTTAAAACTAACGTCAACTGTCAAATCGAGAATCGTTATTCGGGATTGATCCATGACTGATCATATATCTTATAGACATTGTGAATTCCGGGACCGCTCTTCGCTATAATAGACTGCTGGGAGTGCTTAGATAGTGTTTATTGTAAGCTTCTGATAATACAGCAATTCATAATATACACCATAATATACTTAATATTTTAGATTGTATTTAAAAAATGATGCACTTTTTTTAACTTTATACGATTTGCAGAACATCAGTTGGTCCTTGTTGATTTATTGTCTTTTGCTCTTTCTCTTTCCAGCAGTACAACGGTGACGTAACAATCTTTCTCCAGCAATCATATGAAAGTATTAGGATAAGTAAGTAAACCAACAAGATGGAGTTGCTAGCAATTACTGCAAGGGTGACTGAATGTAGAAATGTAATGCTGATAACGTATAGTGTTTGACATATAATAGAAAGGGCGGTGATGATTGCGGATCGCTTGACAACGGCCAAGATTCGATTGGCGTTTGCTGTAGAGTGGGTTTTAAGAAGGGGGTAGATGAACAAAGATAACATGATGATCTCGCCAATGACGGCAATTCCATAACTAACGTATATTATCCCTTCCAGAGATGTCGACGGAATATATGTGCAACCACGTTCGGAAGAAATATATCTAACAGTTTTCAAAAATAAAGCCATGTGAGCGATGAAGCTAATACATATAACCGATATGGAAACATAACTCGCAATTTTTACCAAGGTGCTGTATATTTCCGACATAGCTGGATGTTGGTAGAGGGAGTGTTGTTTAAGCCACAGAAAAATATTCTTGGTAATTACAGTGAGCCAAAACCCCACAATCAATACGTCGATAGAAATCTTACATGGCATTGACGTTAAATCGCCATAGCCAACGTTAATTAACTCTTTCACTCCCGGCCAAATGCATTAATTCAAACATGCTGTCCCGCAGTGTTTTTTACAATTTTTAGTCATTTTCAAATTAGCACAGTTTTTTTAAAGTTTATGCTATGATTTAATATTTAGTATGGTTGGAAAGATAATTTATCCCTCTTTTAAACAAGCTGCACATCTAAAATCTACCTCTAATAAAGAATATATTATGTAAACTTTAGTGAACACCACTTTTTATGCAAAGAAAATTCTGCTCGACTTTAAAAAATTTGAGGTGCACTGACAAACGAAATACTCACTTATTATTGGAATGCCCAAATGAGATGAAAATTGGAATGTAGATTGTCTAATAGTTTTTGTACTCAGGAAAATTCGAACTGTATTTCTATCTTCAGTAGTTTTTTTACTATTTGTAATTGAAATTTCCCTTTTTTCTGACTATATTATGAAAACTTGAACCAAAACGCATTGAAGTTTTTAGTTTTGTAGAACTAACATAGTAAAAAGTATAAAAATGAACAGTGAAGGAAGTGTAAAAAGGGCATACAAAACCAAACAAACGCAAATACTATATCCAATATTCTTAAGGAGGGCACACCGAACTAGCTAGTCTCGCCGCCTTTTTCTTTATCGTGCGCTCAGCAGGCCCAGCTGGATTCATGCTTTGGTGAACACGAAGCATAACCGCCTGCTGCGAAAACGTCACCAACGCTCTCCTTTTTATCTCAACGGCACGAAATTCACAGAGAATGTAAAGAAAGACTTGCTTGACAAAAAGAGCTTCTCTGCAAGTTAACACGACTCCTATTGGCTGAGTTAGTCACGTGTAAATTCGTGTAAAATCGATAGAAATAAGAGGCGAAGCCTTGAAAAAGAAAGGCTATCACTCCTCGCATTTTTAATATTTCTCCACGATAATCACAGAGAATAAAATATAGGGTTTCCTTGATCGAATGAGCCATAGCTGAGGTCTCTAACATTACGCATTGCGGGAGAAATCGTTTTTTAGATTTGTATCCATTTATGGACAGACGGGATACCATGTTTTCCCACCAACTCGCCATATATGGCGAGTTGGGAGGGAAAGAGTTAAAGCTTGTTCAGGAATTATTGCAATGTAACTAAACAAGTACACACACAAAAGGGATGTGTAGACTGCCCTTGCATGGGTACATGTGGCATCATTTTTCTTGCGCCATTTGCCGTTTTTTATTCCGTAAATGCCCATCGCGATAACCATCCACGTAACAAGGACAACGACAACGACGTTGCATATTTCGGCTATGTACCACTCTGGTTTGGCGAAGCGATTCACGGGAACCACAATATTAGAAACATTGCCGGTCGTGAGGTTAAGCCTTGACATTTTATTGCAGTAAATTACGTTACTAACAAATATAAACCTGCATAAAATGTTATAAGAAACTTCGCATTAGGGTAAATTCTACACAATGAAACGACATACAACTCACAAGAACGGGTTAAGTAACTCCGTATTTACAACTGCTGTAATTACCTTTTCATTATAAATTTAGATTAAAATATTAATTTAACGTAATTCTTAACCTGTATGGTCCTGTGTTGGGGTACTGCAATTCGACTAATTAATATTTTAAAGAAACAACAAAAACTATTTCCAAATAACCCACAGCACTTGAGGTGACTGATAATCAATTTATCGCAAGATGGACCTGCATATGTGTAGTTGTTTAGACCGTTGGTTCATTTCCAATAAGCTGGTTCGTGAGCAGGGTACGCTCACTATAAAGAAACATAAACCTGTTCGCCGGCTTCCGGGAGTTAACCTACGTAGAGATGGATATGTGGTCAGAGTAGCTTTAAACTCTAACGGAAGTAATCATCTTATCATAAATCATCTTTACATCGTAGTGATTCTATTTAAGTCAGAGACTGCTGATTCTGTTCTAGCGAAATTGTACGTCTAAATCCATGAGGTGATTATTGTTTAGATAGCACTTACTATTTCACGCAATTTGTTAAGTATCCATATTTACCATCGACAATTTGATCAGAGTAATTTGAAATAATAATCGAATAAAAACGCGTCAAAATAGCGTATATACTAAGCTAAATAAGCATACCAAAAATTACACTAGAGAATGTCAACCACGTGTCAAACTCTACTATTTATATACCATATAAGTCTGAATATATTATACAAATTTTGTATACTTTGTTTCCTCAAACAAAAGTGGGTATGTCTCTCTGGGTTAACAAGACATTTTTATTCATGTTAAGACCGTATCTATTTTAAAGCGTTTTCCGGGAATTATAGACATATACATACTCAAACCAATAACCAGTCTGCTTTAAGGACGCGTTTTCACTCAAAATCCGCCCAACGAAAATTTCTAAATTTTTAAGCGGAATTTTGGAGGGTTTTAAGATTTAATTTTATGTAAATAAGAGTTTCTTTGGCAGGATTTTATTCGACAGGCCCTTTTGTGCACCCCTTCGTACATAGGAAATATTTTCCCAACAAAATAGCTAGGAAATACAGAGTAGTCACTGACAGTTTTATCCCCGATTATTCTTTAACGACCAATATAACGCGTCTGGAAAGTTTATTTTATAAAATTTGATTTATAAATTTAATCAGGAATACAACGATCTAAAATATACAAGCAAATATAATTCACTATTACCACGTATATAAAGCAAAACAAAAAAATCACTGCGAATTTTCAATATTATAAAAATCGATGCGAGAGCCCTATATTACTTGAATCGCTTTCCAAAAGTCACACCAAACTCTAAAATTGGTCGGTAAGATTAAAAATCGGTAACTCCCCATTCTAAAAAATAACGAATTGCATTAAACTCTTTAGAGTTATTATGTGTATTGGATATGCAGTGCCAAATTTAGATTACTCTAGGAGAATTCCCGACAGATCAGAGAATATAAGCACGCCGGACTTTATAATTATAATCCACTTTTATCACATGAAAAAAAGTTACACACTTAAGACTGATATAAATCAAAGAATTTTATTACGAACAAAAAATAGTCACCCACAAACCCACCTTCAATAGGTTTCCGGAAAATTCTTCAAAGCCCAAACTTTCAAACCGGTGATAAGTCTGTTTGTAAGTTTCATTTTAATAGAAACAAAATCAACACGTTATACGTGTTTAAAACTGTTAGCCATTAGGTATTAGATGTGCATTGGCAAATTTAGGGTGATATATTTCTAGGTGAATTCTCGTAGGATCAGCGAATATCAGCAAACTGTCGTTGACGGCGATTTTACCGCATTTTGGGCTCTTTCGGTGATAATTTTATTTGTTACAACTAATAATATTCCTCTTTATTCTACGCTCTTCTAATACATGGAAGTTTTACATCTTTCGACTTAGCCCAGTCTTCTAACAAAGATACCATAATCTAAACTACGTAGTGACGGAATTTTAGTGCCCCAAAGGCTATACACACGCACACAACATAAGCACCTGAATTTTATATCAAGACGAGCCTGCAATAATAAAACACGCTAAACTCCTTATTGCCGATTTTGTACCAAAACCGATTTTCTAGCTTCCCGTTGATTTTCTTTTGGTTACACACGGAATCTTATATAGCTCAATCCGGAGAAGATGCAGGAATACAAAGCATAAAGACCAGACCTACATAAGTACACACATCGGCCTTTGCGGATACAATTATAAATGTCACCGGTGTTTCCAACTTGGATATCAATAACATGTGTTGCAAAACCGTATGGAATTGATGTGGGCGTCCAGTCTACTGTTTAGAAAAAGTGCTTCATGAGAACTATAGTTTTAAGAACGTGTTTTACAATTATGAACAGGAATTAGTCGCGCAAACCGATCCGCCGCACGCCCGTTCCCAAAAAGTTATTTACTTTTTTTTATTGTTTTCCAACTCAACCCCGAATTCTAACCAAGTATTCTAAAAAAGAGTTAATAAAATTATCAAGCGTTTGTTTATTAGAGAAAGTAGGAGAAATCACTTAGAACTTTACTTGAAAATTGGAAAAGTTTTAAAAATTGCGAAAGCGACCAGTAGTTGCCTATAATTGACACAGAAAAAACACAACATGTTAATGAGATAGGGACACTTTGGGCTCGTCTTTGGACAGAAGCTGAAGAGAAGGAAAGAAGAAGAAATAAACGCATTGATTTTTTAAGATCTAATTCTATGTTTCATGTGGATTCTCACCGGCTACGTTAAATGGTGGGATCCTCGAAGCACCGGAAGGCTATTCCTGCAGAAAAGTGGAACAAATTAGAGAAGTTGATATACAGCAAGTAAGTTGTATTGACTTGGCTGATGGCCAAACATCACCAACAGCGTATTCAATCTAAATATACTTCATATCAGTTAACAACCCAATGCAATAGATGCGGTAAACCGACAGTGGATACGAGGTAAATAAAACCTATATATACAAGGTAAATATAACCTATGGTAGAACTATCCCCTATGCTGTCCCACCCAGTTGCCTATTTTTTGAGAATATAAATGTTTTGTGTATTGCAGCGAAAATGTTTCAAAACTGCAAATCGCGTCAAAAACACTTTAAAGCCACTGTCACCGGTGGCGGACCAAGAAGTCCGTGTTTCTTTTACGATCCAAAATTATATACCAACCTTGAAATTTGTGCTTTCTTTTCAATATCTTTAGCACTTGAAATAAAAAATATTTTGTATTACTTTTCCCGTTTAAGCAGCTGTGTTTATATAAAAAAGATTAATATGTTATCAAGCCAAATTTGTAACTTACCGCCAATTTATCGGGGCTGAAGCTGGAAAAAGGACTACCACCACCTATAATTCCAGGTAGACTTGGATGTTTTCCGAAATTGTCAGATCCAATTTCAGGTGTTGGGCACGGATCTGCAATTTCGAGTTCTGGGATGCATGGTTCGTCAAATGTGGTTTCTGGGATGCATGGTTCGTCAAATGTGGTTTCTGGGATGCATGGTTCGTCAAATGTGGTTTCTGGGATGCATGGTTCGTCGAGTGTGGTTTCTGGAATGCATGGTCCGTCGAATGTGGTTTCTGGAATGCATGGTCCGTCGAATGTGGTTTCTGGAATGCATGGTCCGTCGAATGTGGTTTCTGGAATGCATGGTTCGTCAGTTAAAATTTCTGGTATGCATGGTTTGTCAATTATAATTTTTGGATTGCATGGTTCGTCGAATGTGGTTTCTGGAATGCATGGTTCGGCAAATGTGGTTTCTGGGATGCATGGTTCGTCGATTGTGGTTACTGGAATGCATGGTTCGTCGAGTGTGGTTTCTGGAAAGCATGGCTGTCGAACACTTGGTCCCCTGTAGCACGGTTGTTCGGTGTAGGGCTGGCTTATCCAGGGTTGTCTTGCATAAGGTTGCCGGGCATAAGGTTGGTAAACATATGGTTGTCTCGAAAAATGCTGTCTTGCACATGGTTGTGCGTAGGGTGATCGGGCAAAAGGCACTGCAACATACAGAGGTTAATGAATGGCTTATTATTCGTTTAACCCGTCAGCTCAATCTGTAACTTCAAGTTTTCATGTACAAATTCGCGTTTAATAAAAAAATAAATCTAAATACTGGCAGTTATTAGTAACAACTTATATCTTATACAGGTGCTAAAGTTTTTATATCATCCCCATAACATAATACAGGTGCTAAAGTTTTTATACCATCCCCATAACATAATGGTTGGACATGGTAACCCTACGGCCCTAGGTAATATGACGACTGTCCCCGTGATGACGATCGTTCTTTTTCCAATTTCCAGGACAAAATATAAAAACTTTTTTCTGTATAATTAATTTCAAAAACTCACGAACGGCCGAAGCAGCACTGCTGACGAAGAAAAGTAGAGCTAGAAATCTCATTTTGTTGCTTCCAGTAAAATGTGGTGAATGTAAATTGAACTAGAGGGGTTTATATACATTTATTGCATCCGGATTGCAGTTAGAGTCTACTTGAGACAGGTGCCACTTTGAAAATCCATACCTTGTTAACAGTAGACGATGGTAAATAAGAATTCACCACTTGGTATATTTGCTCAGATGATGTCAATGTAAGGGGAGAAACGGCGCATATCCCAGTAATATCGCAGCAATTTTCACGAAATTAAGTTGTGTTTGACTGTGAATGAAATAAATGGACCGACTATACATATAACACATACTAAATTGTCAGCAACGAATACTAAATGAAAGTGTGTTTTATACACGGAGATGCCTTCCTTGAACGTTTTTATGTTTGGCATTGAGATTACTCTACTCTTCGTAACCTTTAGCCAAGCACAATACAACTCTCTTAATACCACTTAAAAAACTCTTTAATGTTAACATTGCACTTTTATTCACGGTCAAGTTGACAAGCACGTAACTTATAATATGTTTTCACGCAAATAAGTGTGGACTTCAGTAGCGCTTTTGTTTTTGAAGTATGTTATGACAGATGTATAAACAGAATAACAAATAAAGCTAATTCTCCGGTCGGACGATAGTCACGCGCGCAGCCATGAATGAGGCTGTTACATGGGTTGGGAGCAGGGCCGGTTTTAGGCCGATTTGACCGATTAGATCAAATTGGGCCCCGCACCTTGAAGGGGCCCCGCGCTAGCGGGGGTCTTTCTGTATTACGAGGTTTAAAATACTACTGAAACGTAAAATAAAAAGTGAAATAATATTCTTTCTCATAATATCAATTTGTTATGCATCGTAACTAAGTCAAATTTATATTTCTGTGTCTGCCTGTTACGTCATAATGAATATGGTTGCTAAACATATATATATATATATATATATATATATATATATATATATATATATATATATATATATATATATATATATATATATATATACACAGTGGAACCCCGCTTGGAGACCACCTCGATAACACGACCACCTCACTATCAAGACCACTTTAGTGCGGTCCCAAACAATTTACTATGGTAATGCATTGTATTCTGTTTCAATAACGCGACCACCCCGGTTTCCAGTCCAGGACCGCCATATTTTGGTCCAAAACTTCAAATTTGACTCCGCTTAAGTGACCACATGTGCTAAATAATTTCCCTTTGTCACCAAAATAACAAGGTTAAATTTTATTTATGATCCAAACAATTAGAATAAATGAGCGCACACAAAAAAATGTGACAGACAGAACTGAATCCTGCAAGATAAACTCTAGTATTAAATTCATTCTGCAGTATCTGATAAAAATAATGGCATTTGGTGAAAAATTAGTAAAATGCAGACGTTTAAGCTGCATATGACAAAAACTTGCTGCAAATCAAAATTCACTAACGCGACCACCCCGCTAACGCGACCGCTTGATCACGGTCCCATAGGTGGTCGGTCAGGTAAGCGGGGTTCTACTGTATGTTTGGAAGTAAAACAATATATCGTAAATAAGCATCCACATTACCTTTAAATGTCTATTTTTGTAGTTTGTATGTACTGGTATGTATTTTATGTTATATAAACACCCATAAGTTTTGCTATGAGAGTAGGGGCCCCGCCATTACATTTCTAATTGGGCCCCGCGGTTCCTAGCACCGGGCCTGACTTGGGAGGTTGATTGGTGTTCTGACGAAAATCACCTAAACCGATATGGCATTAATTATTGACAGACAAGTCGGGGTGGCAACCTGGTTCTGGGTAACTAATAAGAGGGTAAGTAACATTCTGCCTTTTGACAATTTGCCAAAAAATAGAAATATAATACCATATTTTTTAATTAAACCATGTCAAAGACTTTAAACAATAAACTAATAATAATATTATTTTAATGTGAATGGCAAAAGAGGATAGAGCCAATTGACAAGTTATAACTCTTGTGGTGCATTTGGCCACACGACCGTACACTCTTGTGGTGTGTTTGTATGCGTTTTTAACGCTCTAGGTTCGAGCGACCTCTTGCATAAGGACACATTCGACAAAGGCAGAAACTTATTTTCATTAGATTTAAATCCTGTTGGGCTGTTCACACAACGTGTACGCCCTTACCAGCCGAGTTAAAACTGAATCGGCCCTTCCATACCGAATGTTATTCTCGCATAAACAGCTCAATTTTGAAGTTTGTTCTATTTATGTGTGTACCGGTATATTTATTGAAAGGTTTTGTCATACAAAAAAATATGTTTTATACCTTAAATTAGGCATATTTATAGTTAAATTAAAGCATTTATTGTATAGCTAGCTAATAGGACATTAAATATTAAGAATTTGACCACAATAAATTTAGACATAATATCCGGTTTCATTTAACGAAATCTAAGCCTTTTGTCCGACATATTAGACTGGTGGTTTAGTGCGTCGCTTTTCAGCCGAAAGGTTGCAGATACGAAGCTGGTCGCTAGCTAGTTGGTTGTGTCCTTGGGCAAGACACCTAACGGACATTACCTTAACCCAGCGGATTAACGGGTTTTGCCAAATTAAAGGAAAGTGTGAACCATACACAACACACTGCAATAGCTCCGGCAATCCGACGGTGGGCGCAGAGGTGATCTAACGATTGCCCATGTGTTAACCCCCTTGGTTTCCCTATTCGCCGAGATAATCATGAATATTCTATTCTTGCAATCCGCATTGGGCCATTAAAAACAACTTATATTACAACTCATCTTACACAGTCAAAAATGTATTTTTTTCACTGCGGTTGAAATGTTTTGTTTTCACAACGGTAAAAATGTCCTGAAAAACTTATGTTAAAATTCAAACAATCAAACATAAACGGACGAAAAACAAAACGCACGGACGAATTCGATTTTTAGATTCACGATTCACAGTTTATTTCTTTTCAAAATGGAGAAAACTTCTTTGCCTCTGACGAATATAAGAGACAAAATAAAAGATGCCCACCCGACAACAGGCATTATCAGCAAAAATAAAAGCAACAAGTCTATTACGAATTTTTCCACGAGCTCACTACCAGTCCCGTCCAAACTTTCAGCGCCGCGTTTTCCCAGGTGAATTATGACCGCGATCGAGTAAGCTTGGCAGAGAAGACACAAGAAAAATCGTGTTAAAACGCCGACGTTAATTTTCTGTGGCGGGGGCAGAGGGGGTTTTGGCTTAGCAGCTTCGTCACTGTACGACGATAGAATCGAATCGGAATCGTCATGGTCGGTTTGCCAAGGTTTGCTCGGCTGAAATACACGGTGGGTTATGACGTAGGGGTGCCTTTTTCGGTGCAGCGTGACGCTTGAACGACTTCGCAACTTCCTTGGTCTTCGAGCGATGGATTTATTGCTGATGCGGTGTTGCAAGGGTCGTTCCTGGTGCATCTCAATGAGACGGTCAAGGCTATCTGCGCTGGAGTGAAAAGCTGAGGCTTCTGAAGGCGAGAAGATTGGACTGGTGAAGCCGAATCCGCGGGTCGCCAGACCTTCATCCTCAAGGTTTTGCATGTGCATTGTCTCTTGTCTTCCGAGCAATATCTGCGAGGAGCTTGGAAACTGTGCAGAAAGGGTAGTTGAGAGTCGGCTACGGGATACAGATGAATAACGTTGTGGACTGTTAATGTTAGAACTCGGCTCGTCATACTGACGGGGATTGAAAGCCGTGTTCTCCCCAATCGCCTCCTGGGTAGTATGGATAAAGTCCTCTTGCATCACATGCTGAGAATGTGTTGGTCTGGCTGATGGGTGGGGTAAATGTGTCTCTTTTAAAGAAAAAAGTCCAGGATGTGAAAATTTCCCACTAAACGTCGATTTCGAGTGAGAAGTCGATGGCTTTTCTCCGTCGATACGAGTTTCCGAATCGTTCTCTATTTGTTGAAGTGACAGAGCGCTTTGAAACATACTCCTCCCACTTTTCTTGGTTTTGTACTTCGCTACCAAGTCGACTTTTTGCGATCTTTCAAGCTGAGGTATATCCTGCCTCGTACGAACTACGATCGGAGTTTTCGAGCGCATTCTGTAGGCGAGACGTTTATTCTGCACGTTATACCTGAAGTCTTCTTCGCCCTGTACTACTGAGCCTAATCCTTGAACTCCTGTGGCTTCCTCGACTTCTGCTTGTTCCTCGTGGATTGTGGACTCCGACGAAACGGTCGAAATATTTGCTTGCGCCGATTTTGATCTCACATGCAGCGGGTAGGAAATGTCAGTGTTTTCTGAACTGCTCGACTGGGCTATCACCTCCTCTCTTTGAAGGTCGTTGAACTGATTCAAGCAAGCCGTTGCCTCGACCGCTCGCTGCCTTTCCCTTGACTCCGCGATCTCGTTGTAATCTAGATTGAAGCGGTCAGAAGCAGCAGGATCGTCCGATGTCAGGTTGGTCGGCAGAAACGCCTGGATGACTCTACTGAGTATCGATCTCATGTCGTCCTGTTTACCGGTTGGTTTATGGTGCAAGGGTATTGGATCGGTCAAATGGTGATGGTGGATCTTGAAATTGGGGACTTGGGTAAAAGGGTCTTCATCGGAGTGAGGCACGTCATGACTTAACATGTCGGTATTTGATTCCGAAATTGATTCTGAAATTGTTCCGATGACACTTTCAGTCGTTCCTGACACAGTGGATGCAGGTACGATAGGAAGAGCATATGACTTGGTGAGAATCTGCAATATGCAACAATGGATGTACTTCCTCGGTTTATGCATGGCCAGTTAGCTTTATTGTTAGCAAGTCGGACTGTCAACTGAAAGGCAATGGGATTGAAACCAACTGCTTGCTAGCCGGTTGTATCCTAGGGCAAGGCACAAGTCATAACGGTACTGGGTTCAATTTTAACACTGGCACTTTATGTGGGGTCATTGGGCAAGGCACTTAACAAAAGTGGTCTGACTATAGAGGATTAATATGGGCCAACGAATCGTAGCAATTTAATTTAAATTTGCTGCAATAACTCCTGCAAATCACAAAGTTAATTAGTTTTAGAATCAGAGATAAAAACAAGTCGCCTGTACTAATGTATATTACACTGCAACATCTAAAGACACACTTGAGTAACGGGAGTAGTTCTGTTATGCAAGGGTTAGTCTAAACACTAGTATGGAAATAAAAACATAATCAAAAGAATATCTAAATTATATACAATTAGGGATGCACAAACTAGAATACCTTGGTATTCTAGAATAGTTATTTCGAATCCAGAATATCGAATCCTATTCTATATTAAAAAGCAAACTCGAGTTAAAAGTGGCAAGATCATCAAAAATTCCTTCTGCCGCTGACTACCTCTTTGGCCAGTGTGATTACATACTTATAATATCGTTGTAATCACACTGCTGCAATATGTACAATGGAAATAAAAAAGGAACTTTATGCAATTATCGTTTCTTAATGTGTATATTATTTCGAATCCAAATACTCGAAATAAACGTAATACTTGGATTCGAATCCTACGGGAAGATTCGATATTCTAGTTGTGCATCCCTAAATACAAAACAATGGTATACATAACAATAGGTCGACTCAGGGTGCTAGGTAATCTGATAATAGCCTGTGTAATAACACCCCTATTATTTTTCGATTGCACCAAAATAAAACATAAATATTCTATTACAATGATGTATTTTTGGCCAAGCCCAGAGTTATCCTGAGTCAATGCATGCACACTTG
>CH002188.1:213753-226078 GCA_000149265.1 Ciona savignyi | reverse complement strand
TGCAAAGAACGGTGATGCAGTTTCCGAGAGCAGAAACGATAGATTTAAAGCCTGTGTAGAGCAAACTCATTCCTTGCCAGTAGCTGAGTTCGTCTTCAACCGCTTTGTGGAACTTTCCGGAAGCGATTCGGCACAGGACGAGGAACAGCAGAAGAAATATGGCGGAGGTAAACACAGGAAGGCTGTGAACACCCATGGGGATTATAGCTTGCAAAAGCTTATCGAATAATGTCATACTGTTGTCATGTACAGTTACAAAGTAAATCAGGGGTTTTGAAAATCCTATAATGGAAGCTGCAACCAGTAATAGATGGAATGTGGCTGAAAACGAGATTATGGTCTTCTCAGTGCAGCTGAAGTTGACTGACAGGGGATGTGATTTTTTGGACCACATCCACGCAAAAGGATGGTGCCGGTATGCTAGTTCTATGATAAGGAGAGCCTTAGTAATGATTGGTCCTCCAAAAATCGGACGTTTTTCTGGAATTTGCACCAACGGAAAGGATTTGGGCACACCATGATGCAGCCCCACTCCTGGCTTGCCTCGAATTCGGTCACAAATCTGCTGCCAAATGGAGCTTGTACTTGACGTCATATTGACTGCGGTCCACTTCTGCCCTGAACACGTATCTCTCAGCATCAAGGAGGACACACCCCACTTGCACGGCTCCTTCTTCTTTACTTTCGCTGCGATCGTCTGAATTGTGTCGCTCACCGAGACAACGACGCTGTTCAGGAACTGCGAGCTTTTAGCGATGAACAATGTTTTTAAGGTGGCAATCGAATGGCTGCTAAGGTAGGACGAAACCCTGGTTAGGATTTTTGGTTTGGCAACACTGTCAGAGGAATGGGTTCCGGTGCTGCTGGTGGATTCACTCTCTTCAAGCACATCAGGCTTGTGGACACAGATCACATCCACCCTCACTGGGACACCAAGGCAGTTGGGCATCTGAAGGACGATCGTATCCGTGAACCCGGGTCTGGAAGAGAATGCAATGTTAGGAATTACAGGAACAGGATAATAATCAGTAATGTGTTAGTGCAGCGTTTCTCAAACTATGGGTCGCGACCCGCCGGTGGGTCGCGAAAGGAATCTTAGTGGGTCGTGAAAAGTTATAGAAAGCTCTGATTAACTATACTGGCTATTTCCTATACAAAAATCAAGGGGAAATTATCATAATTGTGACATCACACAATCTTGAATTGTGGCGTGATCTTCACCTGACCTCAGGTCATTAAACCTTTCGTCTCTCACACATGTTACAACAACTATATATAAAGTTACTTAGGTCGCCATAAATTGTGGTAATTAATAGTGGGTCCCAACTCTAAAAAGTTTGAGAACTACTGTGTTAGTGTATTGACCCAAAATACCGGATCTGCTAGATTTTTACACAAGGTGGCATAAATAGCATGATGGTAGCAGGGCCTATACTGAAAATTATACAAAAAATGATTCTGCTTCCTTTATTGCTATTTTTACAAATAATTCCACAGCAGAATTTGTCATGCTTAATATATAGTCCTATATGTTTCTATTCTTTTTCTTCTGGGATTGGTAAACAGCAAAAAGGTGGGCTTTTTTAGCTATTGCAATGTGTTAAATGCATTTAGGACATTGCCACAGTTTTTGTTTAATACTTACAGCTAAGGCAGTTGTTCACCTTTGACTGGCAGGCAGGTGAATTACATATGGGCTAACCAGATGGTCTATATAAAATAACTGTAGCAGCAACTGAAACAAACTAAACTGTGAATACGCGGTAATCTTATAATAATGTTTTCACATCTGTGAACTAAAAATGAGTAATTCCTGATTTGAAGTTGAAACCTTTAAATTAAACATATATCATCTAACAAACACACCAGACCTATACTGAATCCAACTTATAACAGCATACCGTAGGAAGCTATGAAATGAATGGCGAATCCATATAATGGGCGATGTGGTGGTTTGACCAATTATTTTAACGAGCACATCGGTTTCCTTCTGCTTCCATTCTGTCCGCATGGTGAGCTCGTATATATGGGGGGTGCTATCACCACCACTGTATGTGGGTGGTACCATGGCTAGGTATCTCTGTGGGAATGAAAAATCATGAGTTTACACAAATTTATAGCTGTAAGGCGCTTTCTGTTATGCAAATAGGTAAAAATAGCCAATTTTATAAACAAGTTAAATAAAATAAGCGATCAACAGATTATTTCATGTCCCCATTCGGGTTAGGAGAACTACAGAGAGGTGCTGTACAATAGTACTTTGATGTGAAATTGTTCACAACAGGCCAGAGTAAACTTGATTAAGGTTGAGATCCTGGCTTGCACACACTTCAATGCATGCATGTGGACATGGTGAAGATTAAACTCAGAACATGTATCGTCACTACTACCACCCCGTGCACACACTTTCTTAAAACATACAAACTATCATGGTCATCTTAACCAAATAGTTTCCAAACTTTTTAGCTGATGGGATCTGACTGATTCAGGATACCACTACTTCATCCTGATAACCCACTCAAAACTCATATATTTTCCCTTTAAATGCATTGCTGTTTATTGCCTACTTAAATAAACCAAAAAACTTTAAAAAACCATCTCACAACAGCCCACTGACCTTCCATCTATCCCTTTTATCGGTTTTTCCAGCCGCTAGCAAGCAAAGCAGCATGGCAAACGCCACCAAACCGATAAACAACGGCACAATGTACTCGTCGGATGGGTACAAAGTGCGCTTTGAGCAATCGTAGTCGGCACCATAGATTCCAAATTGTGTGACGATGGGTGCGTGCATCAGCGCAGTAGCAGTGATGTTTAGTCTGATGAACCTGGAACAAAAGTTTAAATTGCAGGAAATAATCTGTGTGTATAGATATGATTTAGGTACTCATGGAAAAGAGTGCGTCACAAAAACAAAGAATATAAATGACTAACCATGCTTACCATGGCGAATTTGCTACAACTTACCTCCCTTGAAACACATCGAAATTAAAGAAGAACTCATTCCTTAATATTCCATCTATTGCGTGGAATGGACCCAGTGTGCGCCATGCTTTAGTGTTCGAGGATATATCGATATAAAATGTCTGTAAATAGTGAATGTAATCATGGAAGCCTTCGGTCAGTTGTTAGGGTTATAACATTATGTGGTCTGGCCACCGTCGGTGGTCTGGGTCTAATTTGACTCGCTTTGGCTCCTAAAATGCTTGGTGAGTTAGTACATCGCCCTGCAGCCTAAGATTTGCAAGAACAAAACTGATCGCTAGTCAGTCAAGATACTTAGTAGACATCTTTGAATCCCATAAAATAATGAGTTCTACTAAAAACTGAAGAAAGAATCATATATTTGTCCACCCGATTAGTTCGGTTGGTTAGTGCGACACCTTTTAACCAAAGAGTTTCAGGTTTATACCTGGTTGCCAACTAGTCGGTTGTGTGTTTGGACAAGGCACTTAACAAACATTGCCCAAATGCAGTAATGGGTTATACCAAATTAAAGTAAGGTCTGAATCATGAACAACACAATGTAATAGCTCTGGTAACCCAACAGTGGATGTGAGGTGATTTGACGATTACCTGTGTGTCCCATGCGTTTTGGGAATAAACATGAATATCCTATCCTACATATAAACATTGCAATAGCTCCCTAAACCAAGGATGAGCACAATATAATCGTGATTAAAACCTCAGTTAAAACAGCCACTATTTTGCCCCACAAATACGACTATCATTCATCAGCATATTGTACCTTGACGTCATTCTTGAAATTCTTGGAAGTATGTAATCGGAAACTGCCGATCACATGATCGTATTTCAGATCGATAGTAACCTGCCATCCAGGCCAACTGAGGTGATGCTCTGATGGAAGTGGGGCCTGTTGAGGAGAAATGATCATTGAGCTGTTTAATAAACGCGTAAGTTCCGTTTTAGTATTAATTTTTTGTACTGATGTTATTGTGTTGACATTAAAGCAACAATAAGTTTTAACAGTATTTTAACTCCAATCTATTCCAAGCATCTAGTCAGCTTTCTTCCGCATACCAAAGAACTTGCTAACCCCATGTTTCATAATACCTCCCAGGCGCTGGTGTACAGGGTCTGTGCAAGGCCTACATTTCTTTTACTTACTATTATTACACTATTGGTAATTCAGAGTTTACATTTCATATTCAGTTGGAGATTAAAACATGCTAAAACAAATGTAACTGCGAAACCCAATTCAGCAAGTTCCCTGCTAACCTTACCTCAGCTGGCATCCAGAATGCAGTCACCTCGCGGTCAAACATGTTGTAAACGTCGCACTCGATACCAACATCGGTGAGCAGGGCAGGAGCGTGTTTGGTTTTCACGTTGTCCTTCGGGATCTTTAACCAATGGCCCAAATGGTGGACGATTAGTGCCTGCGTGGGAAATCGTAGATGATAGTGGGTCAGTAATTTTGATTTTAAAGTTTAGGGAATTTAACTAAAGTCAGGAAACAATATATCCACTGTTATCGCAGGTATTGTACAAGATGCTTTTGTTTAACTCTTTGTACAACTGGGTTGAGACAATGCCCATAAAGTGATTTTCAAAATAAACAAACCATCCGCAATCACATGGTTTTGATATTGTAGTGAATCGCCTTGTGGGTTTGATAACCATTCAGCTCGACTGCTGTATTGCAACTCACCGCATGCACTTGCCAACATAGGGAAAACCAGGAAAACATGTATTTAACAAAATAAACCAATCTCGAAGCAACAACTAAACAGGAAACTAAAAAGAACACAACGTCAAATAGATTTAACAAAGAAATAGATTTAAAGAAAAGGCACAGTGGGTGATACGCAAACTCTGTACGCTACAATATCATCAACTTTTGACCTTCAGTTCATTGCTTTAATGTTTGAATTATATTCAGTCAAATCTACACAAGGTTACCTTATTATTGGTGCAGTGGTCCCACAACTCAGTATGATGGTCATCTGGGCCAGCATGGTGATCCTCATCATGGTTGTGGTCAGCTGATATCTCGAACTGCCTGGCATATGCGCGTGGCATAAGGTTGGAACCATATCCATCCCTAAAACCACCATAAGGGAATTTTTCGTGGTCAGAGGTTTTCTTTGACAACATGAGTCGTCCGTTCATCGCAGATTCGACGAAATTTTTGTCTCTTAAAATTTCCATGTTTTTGTCGTCTACACCGACGAATTGCCCAACCCGAACAAGCTCATAGAGGGTGGTAGCTCTTAAGATTTCTAAGAACAAAATAAAAACACTGACAAAGGATGTTAAGTTACATTGTGATGTGATTGTTAAAACCACAATCATAAATGTCAATTTTTGAAACAAAACCTGTGTGTATTAGACGCTGATATAAAACTCCCGGTAACACAATAAATTCGTTATTACCATACATAGCCATGAAATAAAGTGTGCAGTAATGACAACTATACTAAATGTTGTCTTCACTTGATGGGTTAGTCCTGACTGAGCAGAAAAATCTTTTAGAGCAAACTAAAACAGGTCGTTTGCGTAAATTTTATCGTGGTTGGGAAAAATTAGAAATTTTCTGCTTTCTATCACTTCCTACAGATATTTCTTCTTAGACAGAGCCGGGCTTAAAACCAATGTAATAGCGAAGTCAATGGAGTTACACTGGGTTCAAAAAGGTAGGCTTTAAAAGCAGTGCGTCCAATGGCAAAGTGACATGCTGATAAATAGTGCCACAATCATTGGGTCTGGAGTTGTTGATGTAAAACAGGCGGGGGCAGGTAGTTGTGATCTTGTGTAAGGCACTTTACTGATATTGCCAAACCAACTAGATTATGTATTGAGCTAAAAGTAGCAACTTCTAAAACATAAACAACACACTGTAAAAGCCCATGTATTCCGACAGTGGGCACAAGCTACTCAGATAACACGTTTGCGTTTCCCTAACCTAGAATATTATAAGACCATAATAACTTAATGCTTCTAGGAAGATTACCATGTACCAAGATAAAACATTATAACTTACTGCTGCATTGCAAGGTATGTGGCTGAGGATTCCACCAGCCGTTGAACTCACACACCAACGTTTTCCCCGAGTCCATTCTCTCCCCTGCCACCCAGTGACCAACGGCATCTTGCTCGAACGCGACAAAGTACCCAGGGTCGCATTGGAAATGCACCTTCATACCCATCGGATAGCGATCATACTTGGTGGTGTTGGTGATATGCGCCTTGTGGATCTGTCCTGGGTCCCCACAATCAACAACTGCAAATGATCATGCGGATTTAGAAGAGGTGGTACAGTGAAGAATGTGATTTTGCATTATATTTGGGTGTTTTATTTTCATGTAGTTTTTGTACTAGATTCTTCAGTAATGTTAAATAAGATCCAGCCTTATAAGCAAAAAAGACAAACACATCCATTTAAAATTTGAAAAAAACGAATACAGGCAAATGCTAGACAGCACTGCAAAACCTGGTGTACTAATTAACCTCTGCATTGGTGGGTCTAATCAGCTCCAGGCCTTAACAGTGGGCAGACCGAAAGGTATACAACCCTTATAATAAAGCTTCCTACCAATTTACCTTTGCATTGAAAGTTAGTCGGTGGAGTCCACTCCCCACTATAACTGCAGGTCAAGGTGAGTTTCACCAGGCCAGGTCGAATGAAGAACCCATGATCGCATTGGTATTTGATATGAGACAAGTAGATGAGCTTGTTGCCTGTCCTAACAGAGTTGTCTTTCTCGCCAGGGTCAGGACAGGCTATGTCTGTGGACATTGGTCGGTAAAGACTAAATGCGATAATCAGGTTTATCCAGAATAAAGTGCAAGTGGCGTTTATTGCCAATAGTCAGATTACATGTGCTCATTCCTGGGTTTTTAAAGTCATTGCAGGTGTGATATAATTGTTTGGGACATATCTCCAGTTTAATTTGACCTATTAAACTATGGTTTTCAGATAACGTCTGTTAGTAGCTTGAACTAAGGCACAACTGACGGATTGACAGTTGGAAGTCTGACATCATGCTAACATACACATTTACTTCATGTACTTCCAGCCTATAGCCATGACCAACTTCACCTGTACAGTCGAGGCTTTCAATATTCTTATCCCAAGTTCCATTCTCAGTGCAGCGAGTGGTGACCATGAGATTGTGCGAGTCGGCTATTTTGTAGCCGTGGGCGCAGGAGCCAGTGGCGACGTCGTTGTACCGGAAATGGCGGGACCCGTCGTCACGCCATCTTCCACCTTCCAGATACATCCGCCGAGGTGGAATCGGCACCGGACACTGTATCACTGGGGAAGATAGGTATACATTGACCATCTTTAAGTTTAATTAGTATATAATGCCTGTAAATAATGGTTGAATATACTGTTTTAAATATAAGCAATGAGCACATAAAATATTGCATGCCAACATTTAGGTTACTATTAAACTTTTCATTATTTCGGAAAACTTTAGTTTTGAGCAATTGATTTAAAACTACCGTTTTAGGGTAACTTTAGTTAAGGACCGTAGCAAATTTGTGTCTCTGTAGTGATATTTAATGTACATATTTTGGTTTACCCAAGTTTAAACGTCCTGTGAATGAGCTTGGGACAAAATTCTCAAAAGCCATAATGCTTCTTGTCGCGTGATGTGTGATTGTTTCATAACATATAATATAAAGTCTTTTAACTTTTAACAATAATAGATGCAAAACCCCACAGTACTTAGACTATTTACGCTCATTCACACAGCCCTATATAGAGGGAACTCACAGGTGCAAATGATCTCATGGGCACCGGGACGCCACCCATCCGTTAATTCACATGATGCGTTAATCTTGGTTTGGATCGGTCCATCACCATGCAAACCGTCCTCGCCATGATCGATTGAAAAACCTGAATCGAAAACCATGGTTGACCTGTATTCATCTTTAGTAGGTTCTGGTTTTTTAAAGGCAATGAGATACTTATGTTTTTTATTATGGGTGACATAACGAATAAAAAAGAATTTTTGTTTTATCTCCGTGCATGGCAAAACTCAGGAAGTTATCATGCAGGTAATCGTCAGATTTCATCTTGTTCTACATTGGGTTATAATAATTAGATTTTAGAATTTTTGAGTGTCAGCGAAAATTACTCCATTGGGATCATGCAATGTCAAACTGCCTTGCACAATCGACTATTTAGCTGCTGGTTTCAAGTCAATGATGTCAGACAGTGTCCAATGAACCTGTTGCATTTTGAAATTATACTGAGACACCAGTCTTTAATGAAAAGTTTTAGAAGCCATTAGAAGATAGTGTCTCCTGCAAGCAACACTAAGACTTTTCATAAGACTCCTCAATCTCACTACGACACTAAACTTCAAAGAAGCCCAAGATATAATCAACTGGCAAGACACAGGCTGGATCAGGGGATTCCTGTCAATTAATTAATTACCTTTAACAAGAACCTCCAACATACCTTTATCACATTGGTATTGCACTTCAGAACCAATGTTAAATTCATCCCCATGTACTTGGGCATTCTTCACCAAGCCTGGTTTGCCACATACATATGCTGTAAATAATTAGATTATTCTAAAAGCAGTAAAAATGCAATAAAACAGGAACTTTTCCCGAGGAATATTGGAATGCAAGTCACTGTAGCCTAGGAGTTAACTAACATACTGTCAATTTTAATTGGAATCAAAACCAAAACAAAATTTTTAAATAAGCGAGTCAAGTCCAAGTCATATAATTTAAATTAAAGTCAAATCATTTAAAATTTTAACTAAAAATGGGTTTTCAAATGAAAATTTTTTGTAAGTCTATGCAAAGGTATTCCGGTGTGCATACCCAACTCGAAAAAGCTGACTCACCAATGCAAACAATGGTTGAAGGGTCAGGTTCCCACATGGAATCTTTGTTGCAAGTTGTCGTGGTTTCATCGAGCTTCTTGAGCTGGTTCACAAAATAACCACGCTTGCATGTGTATGTGGTGGTTGAACCAAAAGCGGAACCAGTTGAGGTGAACTCGGCATTTTTCACAGTTTCGGGAGGATCACATTTCTTTTCTGGAATAAACGAAATAAAAAAATAAGGATTAAAAAATTTGAACTTCAATGATCCTAATTTTAAACTGTTTTTTTTACCAATAGATATATTTTATTTGTAATTTGAGTAATTTTTAATAAAAAATTGTTTTTTCAGCTAGCTCTTTCTTCTTGTTATTTTTAACATTATTAAGCATCGTATTCAATTATTAAGGTGAAAAACTCTTTACTGTAAAAAAAAGAATGAAATAAAGCAAACAAATCAAGTTCAGTTACAATGCTGTAATAAAGTTGAAGGTAAAAAATTTTATGGTGAAGTTTGCAAACCCACTTTCACAGCCGAGTTTAGTGACATCGAGACTCCATGTCCCGTTGTTCGTGCACTTGATGCCGATAAATGGTTTTCCAGCGAACCGGGTCTGTCCAAAGGCCACGTGGCCATGGTGGCATGCATAGTTGACGTAAAACCCTGCCTCGTAAACCTTGCCATGTTTAGTGGCGTGGGGGATGCTTCCCGGAGGTACGGGGCACATCACCACTGCAATTATTGGTTTGTTTATTATTATGGCATGAAATACGAGTTTTGTTCAAAAGCTTTCAGGCAAGAGTGAATAACATACTACAGTATGGTTTTGTTTAGTCACAATGCAAGATATAGCCCTGTTTTAGCAGAGCATTGGATACATAAAGCCTGAGTCATGGGTTTGAACTATACCCTCTTAGGATTTCTTTTCTGAATAGCCTAGTTGATCAGGTTTAAAGAGTGAAACCTGTTTCTTTATTTTAATATTTGTATTGAATGATAAGAAAGGCTTAAAACATATTAAGACGGAGTATGCGCACAGCTTGTTATCCTGCAACTTGAATTGATATTCTTGCACAAGAATACAAGCGACCATTAGTCTTTTGGTTTTGATTTTACACCCATCCAGTTAAAGATCTGACACGCTACCACTGTGCTAATTACAAACTTGAAAACAAAAAAAATGAAATAGAGAAACACACCTTCACAAGCATACAGCGTCGGGTCAGGCTGCCACCTTCCAGACAATTCACACCGGGTGTCCAAAGTCCGGTTTAGCTCCTCCGGAGGTTGCTCAGTCAACAGCCTCAAATAGTAGCCGGGGAAGCAAATGTACGTTGCGTTGCTGCCCACAGATAACGACTTGTTCCAAGACAACTGACCATCTTCGATGGTGACAGGTTTAACACAAGTCGTTTCTGTTAAAGTGGTTGAATTATAGAAATTATGTAAATTTTACATAATTAAGTTTGCGAGATTGAGTTTTACTTCTATGGAGTTGAAAAACCCACAAACCTTGGCAAAAAAGACCTCTCGGAAGCGAGCTCCACTCCCCATCCTCTCCACAAGTGGTCGTGTAGTACTTCCTGCCATCAGGGGGCGCCACACTGAACCTCCAGCCATACATGCACTCATACTTCACCCACAAGTCGACCTCGTAAGACGGCTCGGAGCGTTTCGGTGAATATTCGGCGAATGGGAGGTGCACAGGGCTCAAACATGTCACCTCTGCAAGGTGTTTTAATTATTTCTACCTGAACTTGTACAACAAACTGAGTATTCGTGTTCATGGGACAACGTGAGGAGGTTAAGAAAAGGGACAAACATCCTAAATGCACCGGAGAAATTAATACAGTCTTTTTATAAAAATTATTAAAAAATCAAGTTTAATAAATGGCTGATTAGTGCTCTATGGAGGCAACTAACTAAATATCATCTGGTTTCCATTCCAACACCTTTCGGTTAGCTGTGCGCCACACAACAATAAAGTTGGCCAACAGCATTGTATGTATGAAAAAATGGTAACATAAGCAACCACAAGTAAAGACACAATAAAATCAAAAAAATAACAAATTACTTCGGCAGGGATCAAGTTCAGTTGAGTTGCCTGGCATCCAGTTTCCATGGTTACTGCAGATGACCGGCTGGACAGACAGGCCTCGATGAAACCAGTATCCTGATGGTTCGTGTGAATGGGGGAGGGTATGAAACAATTAGGACAAGTAGTGAAAATGAGATTTGATGTGCCGGCAAATGGGAAACGCAAGTGGTGTTAGACAAGCTATTTGTCCGGTTCCCTCATGCATGACCATCGTTGGGTTACTTTATTGTATATTATCGAGACAGTCTATCAGTTTTATTTAGGCGCCCAACGTCGGGTTACCAGAACTATTACAGTGTGTTGTATATGATAAAAGTTCCTTCAATTTGATAGAACCCAATATTCCGCTAGGTTCAGGCAATGTCCGTAAAGTGCCTTGCCCAAGGACACAACCAACTAGCTTGCGACTAGTTTCGCAATACAACCTTTCGATTGAAAGGCGACGCACTTAACCGTTACACCAGCCGTCTGGACAGACGATGCCTACTTAGTGCCTTCCTTAGGGAATAACTAACTGGCAAGTAAAAGGATTTGACCCAACAACCTTTTAACTGAAAGATGGCACAAGCAGGATATAATTCAAGGATAGTATACAATACTACATTTAAACCTACAAATATTATCCTATTATATAAGCCAGCTGATATTTACTTTATACCAAATTATTATGATAGTTTATTTTGTCTTTTCCTGTTTGAAACCTAAATTAGAAAGATTTTACAATAATAAATAAAACCTGAGCAAAAAACTCAAGGACATGGCAAAAATAAGCAACGGACTGCGTACCTGTGTCACAGGTGAATGTGAGCCTTGATAACCTGGTGTATCGCAACGACATACTTGTCGGTTCTCTGGTGGAGTGAAGCATGTATCCCGGGTCGAAACATGTTATCGCTGGGTGAAAACATTAGAATGGATTTGTTGAAACATGTTCGTAAAGTTATAAGGGGGGAAATCATACATCGTAAAAGGGGAAGAACACAAAATTTTGAATTTTGTATAGGGGTTTAATATCTTCAGAGAGAATATCTATAACACAGTTAATGTGCAATATCTTGGGAATTTTCAAATACAAATTTAGATCTATTTGACACAAGGACTTACATTCACAGTCGTGCACATCGTCTATTGCATCCCACACACCACTTGCATTGCAGGTTAGATCCACGTAAGTCTTCAAGACACGGCTGTTTTCGCTCATGGAGTTGATGTAGAATCCGTCGTCACATCGGTATTTGATCTTGCTCTTGTAAACCACGTTGAACCCAATAAACGCACCGTTCCTGAAGTGCCGTGGAATGCCACAGATAACCGCTGAAAAGGAAAGTTTAGTATGAGTTACTATGAATAAAATACCTGTATATTATATAATTTGTTTGCCAGCTTTCAATTAATAAGCAATCATTACAGTTTGCT
>CH002188.1:188807-206442 GCA_000149265.1 Ciona savignyi | reverse complement strand
AACTATAGGGCATAAAACAAAAATCATTTTCAGTATTGGAATGATTCAAAAAATGTTTAAAAGTAAGCAAAATTTAAAACTATCACTAAAAATGATCCTGTTAACACGAGACTTACTTGCACACACCACCTTCATTGGGTCAGGCTGGTAGGTCCCACTACTTTTACAAACCACATCTGCAGTGAACACATTGGGCTTGATCCAGTGACCGTCGTAGCATGTGAACGTTATCACTTTCTCTGCAGGAAATTGTTTAATTGACATGAACTTTTACCCACCCGTGAGGTAAAGCTTTTTTTAATTAATGGATATAAAAAATCTAATCTTTTGTGCTCTATATAAGTCAATACACTTAAACAGAACATGGTCATTCTACACACTCTTTTGATGGTCAGTTACGTAACATTAAAGAGTTCTGATTGCAAGATGGTACAAGACATGGTCTACTAGAATAATGTATATAACCGGATGCACTGTGGATGTAGTAGATAACATGATTAAGATACAAACTAGGTTAGGCATCTTTATCGTCATATTAAACTTGGATTGAGAAGATTAGAGCATTTTCCATCAAACATTAAAATTTATTTAATTTTACACGGATTATACTTCGGCTTTATCTTCAAGCAGACAAGAGAATGGGATAGGATATTTATGCTTATCTCTGTGAATGGGAAAACCAAGGAAATTAACACACATGCAATCGTCAGATCAACTTGCGTCTACTGCTGGGTTACCGGAGCTTTTGCAATGTGTTGCATATGATTGAGACATTCCTTCAATTTGGTAGAACCCATTAATCCCCTGGGTACAGGCAATGTCCGTAAAGTGCCTTGCCCAAGGACACAACCCTCTAGCTAGCGACCAGTTGCGAACCTTAAACCTTTAAGTTAAAAGTCGCACTAAACCACCAGACTAACCGGTCGGACTTGGGTGATATAACACTGTTGAAAGCAACGCATTTTATAAGAGGTATTACACCGTGTCGCGTGGAATAGAGAAGTTATTTCTGGTTTTTAAAAACACTTATGATAAACAGGGTTTGAACCAGCAACCCTTCCACCTTCTCAAGAATGTCTGACGCGCTCTTATTAGGTGATTTTCCGAGACACAAAACATATAACATTACCTCCAGTCGGTCCAATTGTTTCCTCCTTGTTGGTAAATGGTACATAAGGAAGAAAATAACAGAACGTTCCTGGGAAATATTAAAAATGGTTTAAAATAAAAAATAATGTAAAGTGTCAAAGGTTGAATATTGTTCAGATGAATTTAAAACCACATTATGTGATTACTGAAGTCATTGCAGTTAATGGCATATCCTTAAAAAATTGTTAGTGTTTTAATGTAGCATATCTGTATTTCCTAAAAACACAACCGTCTTAGCAACTGGTTTCAATTCAACAATTTTCAGCAACAAGTCGACCCTCTAACCAACCAAACTATGCGGATGAATATAAAACCACTAAATTGGGACAACAACTGTTAATTTACTTTACTAAAAACACAACCTAGCAGAAAGTGGTTCTGAAGAGACCTATATTTTTGCCAACTTAACTTTTCATTCTATGCAACATGTACTCAATATTGGATAAAACTGAATAAAATAAAACAATCATTTCACTCACGGACGCATTTAATAGATTTCGGCCAAGGTTGCCATGCCCCTGAATAAAGGCATTTCACGGCTACCGATATTTGTCCCGAATAAATCCAGTAACCAGGTGCACAAAGGTACCTGGAGAGAATAAACACAGAAAAGTGAAACCCCTTAATTGCTATTCATCGATATAATTAGGAAGTTTATAAGGTAGATTGAGAAGAGAGGAAAAGTCAAAAAAGTTTAGTTTATTTTTTGTTTTCACGATGAAAACATGAAGCAGGACCTTTGATAATAATTTTAAAAAAACTGTAAAAAGGGCAAAAACACATTCGTTCGAACACGACTAAAAAACAATAAATTATCAAATTTCGGTATTATTAGACGTGGCCACTAAACACACATAAAAAAAAATAAATTAAAATAATAAATTTTATAAAAATTTTACACCATTACACTAAGCCTCGAAGAAAAGTGTGCGGTACAGCGACCCGTGCAATGGGGTAGCCGGCTTTAGGAGAAGGGATGGCCCGGAAAGTGTGGGCCACAGTGTAAAAAGATCTCCAAAAATGAAATTCCACTAAACAAATTTCAAGTGCAACACTTAATGCGAATACAGATAAACTTTCTAATAAGAGTTGTGTTTGATAATTACTTTCGACATCATTTCTACTTTTATTTTGTCGATTCCAAAAACAAATGTACAGGATTCATGGCTTACGCACCAGAAGCATATTTTGTTTCATAACTTAGTTTAAATTAATATAGAAATGTATAAAAAGTTGTCAAAGACCTGAAAAAATATATCCGAGCATGTATTAGTTAAAGAATACAGTAATCTGACGATTCTGATATGATAATAATCATTATCAGATTGTAAATTATCTAAACTAGTGGCCCACAGCTAGCGTGTGGCTGAAACAGATAAGTACTAAACTTACTTGACAACCCCCCCGTAATCTGCCTCCCCCCCTGCAAGATGGTAACTAGCGAAGGGAACAGGACCTGGATCGCCGCATTTGACCTCTGTGAAGTCAATGCAAGTGTTACTAATATGTGGAAGTTATAATTGTAATGATAGAATGCAAGCTGCATGTTTCACTGTAAAATGTCTTGTTATAGGGGAAGCATAGGATAGTTCACTGCAGAGTTAAAATTACAATGGAGATGTTTTTAGCTTTTGTATAACACATTAATCGAATGTAATGTGTACTGAATGTCTTGACAAAGGTTACAGCTGACTAGCTAGCAACTGTGGTAATCCTACATCAAACAAAAAAGAGGTTTCCAACCTTTGCAAACCATCGTCATTGGGTCAGGATCCCACTTTGCATCCGCCCCACAAGTAACCTGTTTTGAAAATGAACCCCGTCCGAACCAAAACCCTGGGATGTTAACAAGCTATTTATCTTTAAAGTAACATTGCGTGACTTTTAAACTAACTAATTTATCTCTGGTTAAACATTTTAACAAGTTATGATGCAAAAACTGGTTGTTTATTTTGTTCTGCTAGACTGATGCAAATGTATACTTTTTATGTTCATTTCAGGCATGCAGATGCATGTTAAGCACACTCAGGTGTACAAAAATTACAGGTTGAGACACACCTGTCTGAATAAAGCTTAATTTTCTGACATAATATAACAAAGAATTAAGCATGCCTCATTTACCTTTAGTACAAAAAGGGCTTAACACAAAGATTAATATATTAAAAAACCTACCTAAGCCACATGAATAGGTAATCCTTTTTTGATACGACCACAGCAGACCTGACACTGAGGCATATTGCACTGGGTGTGGAATAGGACACATCAGATCTATAAACAACCATAATTCAACATTTTTAAAGTTTTAACACCTACTCTAAAAAATAGTTTATGGCATTACAAAAATTACAAAACCTCTGGTGTGCGGAGACACTTCTGCAGATTTTTTAGACAGCTTTAAAACAAGCATCGAGAGTAGATAAAAAAAATCATTTAGAATCAAGAAGCCTGAGGAAACAGACTCTCTGTGAACAATTTGACCACACGAAAGTACCTGTGCAATGCAATACATCTAGATTGGGATGCCAATTGCCAGTTTCATCGCAGGTTAAAGTTTCCGACACAAGACCAGGTTTCAGCCACAAACCAGCTCTGCATGTGTAAGTTGCAGTCACACCATAAATAGGGAGCTCTCCATCTGTAGACAGAAATGTAATTTTAATCGCAATACACCCCTTGAAAAATTTACCTTGGAAAATTCCTTGTATAAATAAAATAGAATCATTATTGTAATAGTTAAATATAGCGCCCCTAGTGTTTTTACACTATAATACCCACAATGCTTTATGTAAATCTCAAGGACATTCAATACTTGACGCAATACAATGAAGACCGCTATAACGAGTGCTTTAATGTATACACGTGCTTAGACCTGCCAGGAACTCAGAAGTTATAGATAGAGTCAATAACCCACATGAAGTAAATGTGTTAGAACACATTATTACAATTATAACAAGTGTTTTTTTTAAATCGCTAAACAAAACATTAGATAGAGTGTACGGTTGTATTGAGCTTGGTAAACTTGTAAAATTAACTCACGTAGCTCCTTGGTTGCTCCTTCAATGTCCCGGAGTGGAGGACACCTCTGTATGACACATTTTATTGCCGCAGCTGGAAGATTCCATGTCCCAAATCTTGTACAAGTTGTTTCTAGTACAGGGTGGCCATCTGGAATGATTTACGATATTTAGCTGATGGATAAGCAATGTAATCAAAGCAAATGTCTGGTAAATAAGATATATTTGTGTTTTATTTGTGAGTGGGAAAACATGAAGGGGTTATTACACGAAATTTGTAAGATTACCTCGCAAGTACGCAAGGTGAAGTTATGGTAATGTGTTATATACGAGTAAGATGTTCATTTAGTTTTATCAAAACCCCCGGGTTTATATAATGTTGACTAGGTGGCTTGCCAATACCACAATTTGTTTATATGCCTTTAAATTGCACATGTTCGTACTGATAGAGCTTTTTAACTAATTAAAACATAAGTTGATGTTCAAGATAAAAGGTTTGTGCTGCTATTAAGCGCATCATTATATTACATTTTTATTTTCTAACCTAACTGTTTTTTTTTTATCTTTTGATATTTTATGTTACATTCTATTTGTAGAAAAACAAATATTAAAAGAAACAATCTGAGACTACCTTACGGTTATTTGATGATTCTCATTGTAAAAAAAATTCAATATACTTTATGTTTTATAACCTTAACATCCTTGTAACTCATGTTTACTGCAGTAAAATCTTATCTTTGTGAAATTATCCAATTTCCATAATATCCCAACTTTTAACAAATCACTAACCTTGCTCCACACAAACACTTTGTTGTATACCATTCTCAACTATAAACCAGTTAATCAAAGCATCAATCTGGCCTGATACTCCAACATCATTTGAATTTCGAGTTGGCCTGTTGCATACAATTTTAAACTTTAATCCATTTAGGAAACAAAAATATATTCTTTATATCCTCTAAATTTTTTTCTAGCTTTTTTTTAAAATCAATAATAAATTAGTTAGTTAAAAAGGAAGTTAATCAAGAAGTACCTAAACCGAAGATTTCATTATAACTAAATTTAATTGGATAAGAATCCATTAACGGAGCGAGTTCCAAAACGCAGAGAGCAAGTGCCAAAACGCAAAGAGAAAACAACATGTATATTCTACTAAATATCAACTGCGCACAGTCAAATGGCTAGATTTATTGTAGTAAGTTCAATAAAATAGGTTGCACTTAGTTATCTTTATGTTCAAGCAAATTTAACCATCGCACAAGTAGTTGGTTTTGATTTCACAACCTTTCGGCTGATAGTCCGATGCTCTACCACTAAGCCAACTGGCCAGACTTAATGCCAAAAGAACCAAAAAAAGAAATACCTGAGAGCAAGTTCAGTCCCTTTAACCGTCAGCGTCATGTGATGTTCGTGAAGAACAGGGCAGTCCCAGTGTTGCCTGATAATATTTTCGCAGTGTTGCAAGGTTGGTTTTCGATAAAAGAAGAATCACAAAAAACTTACATGGCATCATCTGGCTTGCAGGGGGACAAGGAGACAGAATTCCCTGAGCGAGTAAGACATTCCTAAAGTTTAAAACAATCATTTTGTTAAGACACATAATAGATATTTTTAAAATATTTAATATAATACAATTAAACATATATGCCTTTGCTTTAAAATTTTTTTATGCAAATCCCATAATTTTTCAGTTGGACTGGTTCTCTATGTCGATTGCGAAAAATTATGTTTTTTTTTACAATTACAATAATGGTGAAAGCATATTTTAATCTTTTTAATGGGAAAACGCAACATGCTCATGTGTGTGCTTAAGTGTGATAATACACAGGAGCACACCAGGGCTCTACATAAAGCTTTTAGAACACTTGTCCTGTAGGACAAGTTCAATACAAAATTGACCTGTCCCATTTAGCTTACACTTGTCCCATAAAAAATCACAATTTAATTTCCCGATTCCTGCCGTTCCAGACCATTTGATTACCGCAATATTAAACGATTACGTAATCACTCCCCAAAAGACGTTTCTTATCATAGAAACGGGAATCGTCTTTCTTGGTTCGTTGCGGTTTGCACGAAGTCGATGACAGGGCCAAAAATCCCCGTGAGTAACGCTACTAATACTCGTGTGACGCACACCGTGCGAGTAAGAATTTACAACCGCATATAAAAAACTAAGTAACGTTCACCGCAACCGTTTTATAAAAAACTAAGTAACGTTCACCGCAACCGTTTTATATTCAACTGGCGTCTACCGTTTGTATTATACACATGGCGTGTCCGAATACTGGAGTATATAATACTCATTTGCATCAATATGTCAGATTGTTATAATACCAGATTTAAACATGTGCTACGTCATACAAACCACAATTGCTAGCCATGTATACTCCTGTTACTCGCGTGAGCTTCCACATGCGAGTAAATTCTTACTCGCCCAAAATTTGATGAATTTTTGGCCCTGGATGATATTATTTTACAAAATTATCTTGTCCAATAACTATATTGTATCACGTTTAATATTACTCAGTAAGACCATATCCAATATCTTGTGTTACGAATGCGCGTGAGATTGGTATTAACAAATAACATAGGCTACGCTGTCGTTTGAAATCGGCTTTTTATGTTGCACTCGAATTGTAATAACTCGAAGATATATATGGCGGTGAAAGATAGTGAAAACAGCGTTTAGTTTGCATTTTTAACTTGTCCCGTCGGACAAGCGCCGCGCAATATCTACATGTCCCACGCAATAAATCACCTGTCCCGGACAAGCGTGTATGTCAAGCCCTGCCACACATATAGGTATATGCAAGAACACTATACACAGTTAACCTGAGCTATTGCAGTGTGTCGTGCATAACCGGGGCGATATTTTCTCACTAATATACCTGAAAAGGAGACAAATTATACCTGTGAATAAGCAGACTTAAGTTGAAAATAGTGTTCCCAGATCCAGGTTTGCTTTAAGTCCTCCCTAACACAAGGGTAGACCATGGTAATTGAGTTGGTACCACTGAGTGAGAGGCAAGAACTTCTGTGTGGATTGTGAATCAGGAATCCAATTCTTAATTCAAAGCCTGAAAAATAATTAGTTCGATTGGAGTATTGATTCTAAAATCCTTTAGGTTATCACACAACACTGTACAACTAAGAATGCCAACACCAACGTCTAAAATAAACACCTAAAAAT
Source organism: Ciona savignyi (assembly GCA_000149265.1). Lineage (NCBI taxonomy): Eukaryota > Metazoa > Chordata > Ascidiacea > Phlebobranchia > Cionidae > Ciona > Ciona savignyi. The sequence goes on along the minus strand of CH002188.1, from coordinate 199,089 downwards.
ATGAATTTGATTTCCTGGTATATGTAAGGAATGTATTGTGTGTCTAGCCCAGTGGTTTTCAACCAGGGTTCCGCGGAACTTTAGGGTCCCGCCAATACAGTCCAGGGGTTGCGCAACTTTTAATTTTAAATGAATAAACATTACATTTTATTGCACATTATTGCACAGGGGTTCCTCAAATCAGTAGAATGTTTCCATGGGGTTCCAGTGCAGCAAAAAGGTTGAAAATCACTGGTCTAGTCAGATACCATAGACCTTTATTGGAACAGCTATTGCAGTGTGTTGAATATTATTGGCTTTTAGCTTTATTTAATCCAATAAACCACTGAATTTAAGTTCTTTTACTAAATAGCAACGGGTTTTATATTTTCACTTTTCCGATTACAATCTAACAAACCACCATAAAGCCACCAATCTTTCAGCACCATCAAAGACTCCTTAACACAAATCCTGTTTTGCAGTAATCTGATAATTTCCAGTGAGATGACACCTTTTTTTTATTCCCAGTAATAAACCATGTATAATCTACTACATTCGAATACTAAAAGAAAGCATATTTATCACTTGTATGCCAGATATAAAAAGTTTTTTTTACTCAAAACCTGCTTACCAACTTCGTCACAGTAATATTGTTGTGTGTCGGCGTATAGATACAACTGCCTTAGTTCAGTACTTGGTTGGGTGTGCGTGGCATTCACCACTGGTGGACTGCAAGTTACATCTGGAATGTGTGGAGTGTTGGAACTTAAAGCAATACTTAAATAAAGAGATACAAATGAAATGTAAAGCAAGCAAATTATGGTCATGATAACTTGTCTGGTTGGCTTGCCGTAGATATTACAGTGTGTTTATTGTTTGATATGACTTTTAAATTTCAGTTTGAAGGTAAGAAATCAAAAACAAAACATGTTACCAATAGCTTTACACAACTGTACATAAAGTGACTGTAGAAAAAATCCTTAGACACTTACCTTACCTAAACAGGGTTCCTGTTGTTAAGGACCTAATACCCAGGTTAAGATAAGCAACCTTATATTAATTCTGGCTTTAATGCCATTTGTGAATTATTAAGATTCACTTACTTTGGCACCAGGTATGGTTGCTTAAAGGGAACCAGTCGCCATATTCATTGCAGACTATACGCAGGTCGTGAGGTACCACTGATAGTCCGAGATAGCAGTTGATCGTAAGATTTGCAAGATACCTGTAGTTGCAACAACAATGTTAAGCCTTGGCTGGTAAGCTTATTAATACAGCGTCGAACTGTCAGACAAAAGGTGGTGGGATTAAAACTGGTAGCTAGTCTGTTGAATCCTTAGGTAAAGGACTTTTTTTAAATGTGATTAAACCAACTGGATTAATACGTTGAAATTTTTTTCAAATTAATGTAACGACACTAAAGTATACAACACAATGCAATAGCCCAAGAAAACCTTATGGTGGGTGCAAGGTAATTAGACGATTATTCATAGCTTCTTCTACAACAAGAAATAGTAGTATTCATTTTATCTTTACCTGTGGCTAGTGACTGAGATGGTTGATTTTGGTGAAGGTTCAGGTTCACCACAAGTAAGGGCTGCAAAACAACAATATTTAATGTACTATAATTTTTCATTTTTACTTAATTCAAACACTTTTATAATGCAAATTAAGGGAAAAAAACATTTGCAAATAATTTTAGGTAATTGTTACAAAGATTAGTAAATTGCCAACAAGTTCAGTAGAAAACAAGTTAAACAGTTAAACGGCATGTTAAACAGTTTACACTCAATTTGATTCATGTATTTTTTAATAAATTTAATTCAAAACTTTTTTGTTCTACTAAGGTCTTATTTATCTACTGCTTTTGTTGAGCAAATTCCTAACAATAAAACTTCTTTTATTGGTTTGTAAATTTCAAATTTGTTGTTTTGTGTGGAAATGGTACGATATTTTTGTTTTTTTCTCGTAAATGGGAAAGCGCAATGGGAGTTGACACACGGGCAATCGTCAGATCCCCTCGCCCCCACTGTCGGGTTACCCAAGCTATTCCTTCAATTTGGTAGAATCTATTATTACAATAAGTTTCAGGCATTTCCGTTAAGTCTGTTATGTGGTTTGCCCAGGAACATGATCACGCGAGTTTCGAACCTTCAACTCTTCAGCTAAAAGGCAACGCAATTGTTCATTGATTTTTTTCAAAGAAGCAAATAAAAACAAAGTAACTTACGTATACAGAAGATGGTAGTCACTGGATCCGGGTCCCACAATGCGCTCTCATTACACACAAGTCCAGTCACATTATGCACGCCCCTGGATATCCAATAACCTTTATCACACTGGTAGAAGACTTCCTCAATGGATTCGTTGTACGTTAACTTCGAGTTGACGAGTCGTTCCGGTGGATCGCATCTAATATCTGCAGGAAAATATGGAGATATAAATTATCTTTCTGATAGATATCTTTCTGATAGATATGTTAAGGAAAAATATAACATCAGCCAGATTTCCTAACAACACGGTCAGTTTACCTGAGATATTGTAGTGTGTTGTGTATGATTAAAAGTTTTTTTAAATTAGGTAAAACCAATTAATCTTGGGTATGGGCGCTATCCACTATGTGCTTTTACCAAAAACAAATTCGTCTAGACACTGAAAAGAATTAAGTAATAAAGAACTTTTTAAACAAACTTCTTTAAATTCATTTGTATCGTCTTAGTTTGCTTCTCAACCACAGAGATTTTTTCTTAAATTCTATTTATTTGTGACATGGTTGTATTTTTAAATTTCCGCTTAGTTGTCACGTTGTGATTTATTTGTTGATTACATGTTTTCCTGGTTTTCCTATGTTGGCAGAGGCATGTAGGCAGTTACAATAAGAATGTCGACTGAATGGTTATCGAACCACAAGTCAAATCACTACAGTATTAGACCACACTAAAGGAAATATAACCATCAAACCCTCACCCAAGCAGTGGTATTTGGTCATATCCGGCCCCCACTTCTGGTCTGAATTGCAGGTGAACACTTGACTTTTCGCGTTGGGTTTTCCCCCGAAGCCATATCCGTAGACACACGTCACTAAAACTTTGTCCGAGAACTTGAAATTGCCGGGTTGAATCCCAGCAGGGGATGTGACAGATGTCCCAAATGTTTTGTTTAGGGGATCCGGACAAGACAAACCTATGATATAAAATTTCTTAACTAAGATTAATTGTGTAGGTGGGGGAGTAAGTGTTATAATGTTGTAGTTACTTTCTCGAGTTACTAATGTTGTAGGTAATGTTGTATAATGTTATAGTTACTGTCTTTATCAAACCCAGGTTCTGGCTGCGTCGAGAAAGTGTTGTATTAATTCGGATACCTTCCGATTAAAATTTTATTGAACTACAACTTAATTGAATAAACAAGTTACAGGGGTCGATTTAAAACATACATCTGCATGGACTATATAAATGTTTTAATATTTAGTATAATTGGTAATAAAGGTTCAAGGTATATAACAGAATCATCTTGAAATCAAATGTTTATTTAAATAGATTGTTTTGGTCTAATATAAATTAGAGATACCACAAGTCATTTTTCTGAATTAAAATGTTTTTAAAACACATCGAATAGTGTAGGCGGAAATTGGGCACCACAAGACACCACATACCCAAAGACAGTGATTTAAATATAAACATATTTTTGGTATAAAACAATAAAATTCAGTTGAAACTCACGCAAACATTCAAGAGTGGTTGGGTCAGGGTTCCAAGTTTTATTTCCACTTGAATTGTCACAAACCAGGGTGATATTCCTGTTAAGTGGGTCGGCTGACAGTCCGTACCCATCATTGCACACGATGGTTGTACCATCGCCCCCTATACTCCAATCCTCTCTTGTAAGGTAGCTATCGGGGGGAACAAACGGGGCCTCGCATGTGTCGTTTATTTCTTAGGGAAGAATATTTGATAAAATGATTTAAATCATGATTTGTCAACTTATTTTCCTCTGTGGACCTCTATATCCATTCAGATAACTCTATGAACCCTATCAGATAAAAAAAAATACATTAAATTTTAAATCGAATAAAAATGTAAAAGATTTGTTTTATTTTATAAAGTTATAGTTTTACTGTTTTGTGCCTCTTTGGGTGTAATAACAGATTTAAATTTTAAACACAATACAACAGTGATGTAAATTAAACCAGAAAGATATTCAGGCAAAGAAAGAGGTTTTATATGGTTATAACTATATATAGGACAGATGACTTCGGAACAGTGACTTTGGAACACCAAGTCGGGATGTTTTACTATACACTAAATATGATCATCATCAGTCAGAAAATGATAATTGAAGGTAAATCTGTGAGTATGTGTTCGGTAAATCCTGCTAATTCCAGGATATATGAAGGCCGTTTTGTTTATTTGAATATTGGTTTAGTATAGTTAAGACATTTTTTTGGCATTGGATGGGACTTTTGACAACAGCTTTAAAAGTAACCTAAAAAACTTACTTTTTTTGCAAGCAAAGTAATGGGAAGCAAAGCAGCTTCGCTCTTGGAAACCATACTTGTTTGGTCCGAGCAAAGAGAAAGTGGCGCACCATGGCGCGTATTGGATGCCGAAGTATTTGTTCGTAGATGGTAAACCTCTGTAAGTAAAACCAAATTTTCACATATGATAATGTTAATAGTAAGCGAACAGGTAAGTAACAGCTTAGCAAAAAAGGGATATAGAACTTTCTTATAGTTTGGTTTTAATAGCCCTTACACTTCACTTGCTCGCATTAATTAATACTTGTTGAGTTGGAGTTATATCTGCAGTTACAAGTCATTGTTGATATTTTTGTGTCACATTAAGTCAACTGTGTGGGAAAAACCAAAGCAGCCCACACCAAAGCAAAGAATTTTTTTCCTTTACCTGTAGCACCAAACATATTCGGTTTCCTTCGATGTGCAAGAGAACATGCCGATTGTCCGAGATGAAATACCCGGGATGTCTTTGCACCGAGGGTCCACGTGGGACATGGCGGCCCACAGCTGGGAGTCTTCACTCACATACGCGCACGCACAGCCCTCAGAGAAGCCATCATCCAAGCCCATACTGACGTCGGCGGACCTAGCAGGCCGACCACCTACAATTTAATTCCAGCTTTTTTAAAATGCATCAAATGTCAAAAGTTAAAAATATATAGAAACAGGATAGACTATGTTAATGTGAGAGAGATTTTGTTGCAGATTAATTATTTAGTGTTAAATGTGGCATCATTCCTTTTCTCAAATGTTTTGACCTATCTAGATCTCTTAATTATATAAAACAAGCGGGAGTGGTTTAATACATCAGTTATCCAAACATTGTCTATCTGATAACCTTGCATTTACCAATTCATACTGAAAAAGTTGATTAAACCACCTGGCTTTCTCATACTTCTGAGTAAAAATAACATCCCATTAATTAAATCACATGTAAAACACTTGTTAAATTTAATGCCCATGGTTTAACAAGGAAATAAACTAGTATCCAGCACCTTAAAAGGATATATCGAACCAATTAACCCACCAGTCATGTAGCACATCTGCTCAGCGTGAACAGGGTTGTCATATTTCTTCTCAGTGGACCACTCCGGATAGCTGCAATCCACCGAATAATCTTCAGGAGGCGGTTTCCACCCCTTGTTCTTCACCAGGTATAAGTTCTCTGTTTGTGTGGGGAAATAAAGATGGATTTTGTTGCAGCTTTCTTGTGGCTGAAGCTGTAATTTCAAAATAAATGAAGAATCGTTCAAATTGCAATGCAAACTTGTTATCTTCTAACCCTCTCTTTTGTTAAAGATAAATTTTACGAACAAAATGTGATGGATTGAAATAAAGTACCATAAATTGAACAGTACACTTATAATAGAAATAATTATTAAACCTTTATTAATAAAAAAATAAATAAATAAAAAATAGTAGAAAAAAAACACATCTAAACTACATAACATGATAGAAAATATGTAGCTACAAACAAGACATGGCTATGATACCTATTGAATTCTGTTTTAATAAAAATGTGTATATTTTCTATTCTGTTCAAATACCAATTCCAATAATAAATGACCCATGAAATGACATGAGCTATTTTGTGAAATAGTTAAAAAAGAAAGAGCTCACCTGCTGGCCTGTACCGCTCATCGCATATAAAGTTGTTGTCCACCAGTGTTCTCCATAATGACTTGCAATCTTCATCATAATGGTGTCCCATTATGTGGACTCGATCATATGGTTCAACCTGGAATTGTGGGATAACTGTGCTGTTAGATACTTTGGTTGGAAAACTTTATTTCCACTATTGTGTATGTTGGTTTGATTCAGTGGATTTATAAGGGTGCCTTAAAAAAAAGGCAAAAAAACAATATACAATAGCTTCCATAAATCAATGGGATAGGAAGGATATCCATGTTTATCCGTGTGAATGGGAAAACCTAGGGGGTAAACACATGGGCGATTGTCAGGTTACCGCAACTATTGCAGTCTATTGTGTATGATTTACATGTTTCTTCAATTTAGTAGAACCCATTCATCCGCTTGGTTCATGGAATGTCCATTAAGTACCTTGCACAAGAACACAACCAACTTGCCAGTGACCAGTTTCATCCATTCAACCCTTCCACTGAAAGGCGACGCACTTACCCACTAGACTAATCTGTCGGACTGTGTGCATACTGTACTATCAGTTTTATTCATGTTATTCGTTATCTTTACCTTATCATACAGCATACTGAACTTGTGTGCGCGCAGTTTAATATGCATGGGATTGAGTGACTGGCACACCCACTGTTGTAGAGGTTCCGACATATTGCAGGGAAGCACTCGTATTCCAGGGGACAATCCTGGTCGGGATTTAATGACGTTTATTGAGAGGATGCAATAAAAGTTCATGTCAACAACTTAGTTTTAAGCACAAAATAGTTGACTTACTTAGTAAAAATATAAACATAATACTTTGTATTTTCTATGTTAAAAAAGAAGTAAAGTAACATTTAGAAACATCTCAGTATAAAACATATAGTTTTTTTTTATAATTTACTTAGATATAAATTGTGCATGATTCAATCCCCACCTGCTACAGATTCATCGAGTTGTTCATAAGGAGCAGTGAGACAGAGTCCTGTGTGTATGTGCATCAAGTGGTACGTCGATACCCACACCCACTGCAACTTCTCTTCTTCTCTCCATTTGCATGATATACTGCAACATCAGGTTTGGTTATTATCCATATATTATAACCATGTGGGTTTTACAGGCATTTTGGAGAACTCACAAAAAAGTGATAAAACTGTATGAGCTTTTGGTGGTCAATAGCTACGACCCAACCATATTTTTAAACATTTATTTATTACATTTTTTATGCAATAGGTTTGACGGCCACTTCTAAAAATACTTAAAAAATAATTTTTTAAATTATAGGCTTTTTTAATGACCGTCGTATTGTCAGCTTTTTCCAGTTTCCAATTTTTCATCAAAGTTCCTGCTTTATGTTTTTACCGTAAAAATAAACTTAACTAAACGAAACTATAATTAAAAAAAGTTCATAAAAAACCCTAGTGTTTTACCTTCTTGCATAATGGTGAGGATTAAATTCGCCGAAAGGGTTCCTGTAGGTATGGTTCTCCGGGTCGCCGTACATGCACCGCACGATGTACGGAAGCTCAGCAATCTTCGATGCGTTCGTCCCAACGTTCATGATCTGGAACTCGTCTGCGAGGAAAATACAGTTTAGTCGGATGTTTGTGCTCCTTCCAGAGAAAGCATCACACACGGATGGATCAGAGACAATTTATTTAAAATTAAACTTAATTGAACACTTTGTCCGACTTGTTAACTAAGTAAAATGTTGGTATTTGAACCAGCCCAAAGGTTGTGGAATCGAAACCTACTGATGGCTAGACAGTTGTATCACTGAGCAAGGTGTTATTACTTAGCCTAATCCCAGTTAGTTAATGAGTTTAACTAAATAATGGTCATAACATAATCTGATTAGTAATAAGACCCTTATCTACCCATGTGATAACACCCCTTTCGTTCCTCATTCATGGGGCTAATACGATCATACTGTTTGAATGAGTTTTGGTAAAACTGGCAGGAGAAAGTTATGAAGACTCCACATTGCACCTGTGACAAAGGGAGATGCAGCTGGATCGAATGGATGTATTGACCCATTGACCCTCCATTCCCAATTTCTTTCCCTTGGATTCACTCTGTTGGGGGTTGCTTTGTCATACAGTGGCATCCAATATCTATAAAACAGATTTGTGGTTTGGTGATTTGCCTTTCACTCAAATGGTTGAGGCATTGAAACTAGTTGCTGGCTAGTTTATTTTGTTCTTGGGCATTTAGGCACAAAAAGGGCAATAATTCACCCTACAATGAGGGCATTTAACCTATCTCTCCAATAAAACCAACATTCTAATGTTTTGTTGGATGCACAACAATCTATGTTAAAGAATAAAAATTCATTTTATTACTTTTTATTGGACAATTGAAAAAATATAGAATATTAATTTTAGTTTTTTTTTAAATATACGGGTAATAAACAAAAAAATTAAAAATGTTTGTTATAGGAGAAACTGAAGTTGAACTGCTCTAACAAAGAATGTGCTAATGGGCATAGATATTATTTATTTACAACCAGTTTTAAATGAGAAAAATCCTAACAGAATTTTTAATACAATTTATTCTGTTTTCATATAAAGTCCTAGGAAAATTTGTAAGAGGTAAAAAACTGAGCTAGCAAGTAGTCTATTTTGTACAACATCACCCTAAAATTTTATACAGGGGTGACATGCCACCTCGGCTACACTCTGATTTACTTTGTGGTCCAATGGTAGGAGGTGTTTGGTTGGCGAAGACCAAAGTCATGGAAGAATCGGCCGGTCACCAAATCAGCAACAAATGCAAGTTGTCTGGGGACAGAAAGTTGAATATAGATTAGATTCCTAATGCTTGCAGTTATGTTTGCAGAGGGTAAGAGCATCAGCATGCAGCATAAATGTTGTGCAATTGAAAACACCTGAAAGCTGGATGGTTTTTTCGATGGGCAAAGTACTTAGCAGAAATCGCCTGAACCCATTGGATTAATTGGCTGTACTAAAACGGCAGGCACATATTAATATTATTCATACTGATTGGGATAGCACTCATTAGAAAGATCACAAGGTGATTTGACGATTTTTCATTAATATTGCACATTTATGTTTTCCAATTAAAGGGATAAGGTGACTATCCTAATATTTCCAATGAGTTTGGCTTTAAATGTTGACCATGATAAAGTTAAAAGAAGACAGTGATTTTTTCCCATGAACAATACCTAGGGAACATCACCTGACCTCAGTGGATTAATGGCTTTAACCAAAACAGAAGGAATATTTTAATCATGAATATCACACTGTAATAGCCCCAGTAACCTAACAGGCAAGATATAATCTAATGATTGGCAATGTGATAATGCCTTTTGCATTTTATCGTTTATTAGTATAATACCAAAATATCCTTAAACTGTACAACAGTTTGCAATAGTGAAATTTTTAATGCCTTCTGCATCAGAAGTAAAATCCTATGTTAAACTTAATAATTCCACATAAGACGTACCCGTCAGATTTCTTGCAGTTTTCCGTGGCTTGTGCCAGGTTCCTGGTGTAAGGGTTCGGTTCCCTGTTAAAGCGGTCATGGCGGAAATGGTAGCACTCATCTCTGTGTATGAAGCCATAGGCAGCTGGATACTCGCAACCTTTAACTGTGGAGAGGTAACACATAAAATAAAGTCTGTTCGAGTTTAAGTGGTGTTTCTAAACAGAAAATGCCTTGAACTTTATGAGGTATATTACACCTTATACAAGTATACAAACATAACATTAATATGGACCATTAATATACAAGTATAACATATCTGTTCTCTTTTTGCCACTTTGTTATGCAAAATATAAATATTAAATATACATGTCTGATTTTGTAAAAAAATATTTCACCAACATTATAGCAGCCATTCGATCAACATTTTAAGGGTCGAATGCCATACAAACAATCCTTTTGCTGTCAAACACACTACCAGTAAAACAATAACAACCGCTATACCAACAACAAAATAACAACACTACTATACCAATAATCCTAAACCAAAAACAAAAACCAACTATCCTATACCTTTAACGCAAACAAACGGCAATTTGATTGAGCAATCTTCTTCAGTCCAATAGCCGTTGTCTGTGATGTCTGTAGCCACACAGTCCTTAGCAATGTCGTTGCCTGTTCTATTGGGAGACCAGTTTGTGAAGTGACGAC